>CM033697.1:17187509-17329295 GCA_019514585.1 Dendrobium officinale
TTTATCATATAGGAGGAGAGTGGGAGTTTGAGTTATAAATTAAATTTTTGGAAGACTCCATTAGACAATTATACAAAAGATACCTCTTGAAAGAAAGAAAGTTTTTATTGGAGGAGATTTAAATGGACTGTTGGTAGAGAGGGTAGATGATTTTTAAATGCATTCATGATGGTCATGGATTTTGGATACGATGAATGAAGGTGGCAAGACATATTGGATTTTTATTTAGCTTTTGGATTTTTTCAATTGCTAATACCTTATTAAGAAAAAGGAATATGAGCATTCATCACTTATAAAATTGGTTTAGTTCAACCAGATTGGACCTATTTTCTTATTAGAAAAAATAAATCGTATAGATTGCAAAGATTTTGTAACAAGTTATTCCGAGTGAAAATTTATGTACCCCACATCGATGATTAGTTTTGGTCCTTTAAGATAAAGGGGCATAAAATAAAAATAAATGTAAATGATTTTCTAGAATTAGATGGGGCATTTAAGAATATAACAAATTTTTTGGAAATAAGATTTAGATCTTAATAAAATTTTGTTGTGCATGAGGTTGCTAATATATGTGAAAAAGTGGCTTGTGATATTAAGAATTTTACAAAAAGATGTCCTTGAGAGTATCAAAAGAGAGAACTCCTAATAGTAAAAGTAGTTGTTGGTGGAATTCAAATGTGCAAGAAGAAAAGATTAGAAATAAGAAGCTTTGCTATAAAAATTGGTTTAATTTTAAAAATTCTGATAATTGGAAAATATATAAAGTGGCTTGTGAGGATGTTAAGAAAGCAATATGCGATGCAAAGACATTAGCTTTTAGTGATTTATATAATAGATTAGATACTTAAGACGGAGAAAGATATATGTATAAGTTAGCCAAACAAAGAGATAAAAGTAGTAAGGATTTATTTCAAGTAAAGTGTATTAAAGATGAAGATCAAAAAATACTTTTCTTAGAAGATGATATTCAACAAAGATGGATGAGATATTTTGCTAAACTTTTTAATGAAGATTGTGAAAATAAGATTGACTATAGTGACCTTAGCACCCTAAATGATAATAAAGATTTCTATTTTTATCTGCGTATTAGTAAAACTGAAATTAGAGAGGCTTTAAAGAAAATGAAGGGTGGAAAAACTGTTGGACCTGATGATATTCCAATAGAGGTGTGGAAATGCTTAGGAGATGAAGGAATTTCATGAGCTTACTAAACTTTTTAATACTATTTTGAAAACTAAAAAGATGCCAGATGAGTGGAGAATGAGTGTGTTAATTCCTATTTTTAAGAATAAAGGTGATGCACAAGATTGTGCGAATTATAGAGGTATTAAGTTAATGTGTCATACTTTAAATCTTTGGGAGCGAGTTATGGAGCATAGGTTGCGGCGTGATACTAATGTTTCTCAAAATCAATTTAGATTCATGCCGGGTAGGTCGACTATGGAAGCCATACATTTATTAAGAGGTTTGATGGAGAAATATAGAGAAAATAACGAGGATCAACATATGATATTTATTGATTTAGAAAAAGCATATGATAAAGTTCCAAGAGAAGTGCTATGGAGAGTTCTTGAAAAGAAAGGAGTCAATAATGCTTATATTCAAATCATTAAAGATATGTATGCAAGAGCTATTACTTGTGTTCAAACACAAGGTGGATTGACCAAGTATTTCCCTATTTCGGTTGGGTTACATCAAGGATCAGCCTTAAGCCCATATCTTTTTGCTTTAGTCATGGATGTTCTCACTAGACATTTGAAAGAGGATGTACCTTGGTGTATGCTTTTTGCTGATGATATTCTTCTTGTTGATAAGACTAGAGAGGGAGTTGAAGGTAAAATTGAATTATGGATGTCAACTTTAGAGTCTAAAGGTTTTCGCTTGAGTAGATCTAAAACGGAATATATGGAGTGTAATTTTAGTAGTAATAGACCTAGTGAAGGGATTGTGACTTTGGGCAATCAAGTCATTAATAAGAGTACACGTTTTAGATATCTTGGATCTATTGTTCAGAGTGATGGTGAAATAGATGGGGATATTATCAGCAGAATTCAAGTTGGATGGTTGAAGTGGAGGAATGCATCGGGCTTGTTATGTGATAGAAATGTACCCCTCAAACTTAAGGGAAAATTCTATAAGATGGTAGTGAGGCCTGCAATGCTTTATGGTGCCGAATGTTGGCCATTAAAAGAGAAGCATAATACTAAGTTAAGTGTGGCAGAGATGAGGATGCTCGGGTGGATGAGTGGCTTTACCCTTAGAGATAGGATACAAAATGAGCATATACGTGAAAAGGTTGGAGTAGCTCTAGTAGAAGATAAGATTAGAGAGAGTCGCCTTAGATGGTTTGGTCACATAAAACGGCGGCCTTCCGATGACCCGGTTAGGAGAGTAGAGGTATTAGATTTGACTTATGTTAAGAAAGGTAGGGGTAGACCTAAAAAAACTTGGTTAGAAAATATTAGGAATGACTTTCTTTATTAGATTTAAACGAGAATTTGACTTTTAATAGGACACAATGGAGAAAAAGGATTCATGTAGCCGACCCCACGTAGTGGGATAAAGGCTTGATGTTGTTGTTGTTGTTGTTGTTGTCTGTTTAAGAACTGCTACTGATCTGTTGTATTTGCATTTGCTTGAAAGACTTTGAAAGCGATTATATGAGTGTTGTTGTAGGAACAAAATCCCAGATGAACAGGGAAATTATAATGGCCTTTATTGAAAGTAGCGGTTTGCAAACCTCTGCTATAATCCGCTAAAAAATTTTCAAATTTTTTAGTAATTTTTTGCTGCTTATATTAATTTATATTAGCGATTTATAAAACGCTGCAAATAAATATAATGAAAACCCCATATTTTTAGTATTAAACAAAATTAGGAATAAAATTAGTTATAAAACATACTAAGAAGAAGCATTGAAATCAAAGAAAAACACTTAGAAGTAGTATTTGAGCTTATTTATTTTAAACTTACTGCCATCTAGTTTGATATTATTTTAGCTTTATATGCCATAATTTTTAGGCGTGATCTTCTCATCCTCCCATCTTGGTGAGAGCCCTAGTTAACTACTGGAAGAAAATAGAGCTCCAAATATAGTTCTCTATAGCATGGCAAAATGAGGAGCTCAACAGTGTAAAATGTGGATAAAGCCATCGAAGCTTGTGAAAAAGAGAAATTAGGAGAAGAGGAAAAGTTTAAACAAGAGTTTTAAGATCGTGAAAGCTTCATCTAATTCAAAAAGAGACTAAGGATTCGTTTGGACGCCATTCTTATTTTTTCTTAAAGCAATTTTTTAGTATAAAAATACTTAAAAATTTTATACTGAAATACTGCTTTAAGAATCAATAAAAAAAGCCACCTCAAATGGAGCAATTATTAGGTCCTTTCACTGGATGTAGAGGAAGGTTCGGTTTTAGTCAAAAATAGGTAAAAAGTGCAAATACCTAGTTTTTTGAAAAACTCGGTATTTTTTCAAAAAACTCGGTATTTGCACTTTTTTAGGCAAAACCGAACCTTCCTCTAGGTCCTTGCACCGGACCAAATAAAAACTCCCTCAAATGAGGCCTAAGATTTCATTCTTGACAACTTTTGGCCATTGCTTTTAAGAATTTTTTGCACTAAAATATTGTTTTAGAAAGCAGTAAGAAAATTGTCCCAAACCAACCTAACAGAATCAACAACTGACATGATTGTTGATTAAAACACATTTATTTGAAACATTTGTACTCCATGAAAAAAAAAAAAAAAAGTTTTCTTCTTCATGAAAGTTTAATTATTTTAAACATAAAGTAAGTTTTTTATAGATGAATAGTTATACACTACAAAGAATTTGATGCAATAGAAGAGGCAAGGATGTGAAAATTAGCAAAACCCTTTACATTTGAAACATCATTTGAAATCATGAAAAATCTTGAAAGCAAACTAGTTATTAAAATTAAATTGTTTAAGTCATCATTTTCAAACTAATAATAAATAAATCTTGAAACGTCAAGTCCGAATTATATAAATTGATTAAATTTGACAAATGGTGATTAAAATTATCAATGTAAAGTGAAAGGCTAAATTTTAAAATAAGAAGAATTATATATATATATATATATGTGTGTGTGTGTGTGTGTGTGTTAAATTTTAAAATATAACCCTAAATAATATTCATATATGATCATTTTAGACCTATAATATAATATTGTTTCAATTTAGTGCATCGACTATATAAATTGATTCAAAATGATTAAGACTAAATTAGGATGAAATTTATATTACAATTACAATATAAGGGGCAATTTTGGATAAATTTTATATAATAAAGCGATTAAATTGGGGCAACGTGATACTCTAAGATTAACGATACTTTGAGACTAATTTGGTCAAACACAAATAGTTTTTTATATATAATGCTAATGAATAATTTAAGCTTATGAAAAATTGAACATATAATTAAAAAATTTAAATGACATAATTTTAGAAGTTATATCCATGAATTTTAACTTTTAATGCTAAGAAATTAAATGGTTAAAAATTTATACCGTTAAGAAATTGAAATTTTATTTGGGATAGTATTTTTACTGTTTTCAAAAATAAACTTTTAGCACAAAATTTTGTTGAACTGAAATTTTTTATACTAACAAGCTGCTATAAAAAACAGTAAGAAAACCGTCCCAAATTAAACCTTAATAGTTCTTAATTTCTTGATGGAAGAGAAGGGATTTAGAAAGCCATAAGTTCTAAATTTGTAATGCTGAGAAGTTGAAAGATTAAAATAATAATGCAAATATATATGCTATAGATGGATGGATGAAGGGTCCAGATTGAAAAATATATAAATTGAATGGATACGATTCAATGTAAAAAGAATCACAAGTCCCTTTTATAGGGTAGTATAAGATGAAATATCCTTATCCTTAATTAGCTAATTAATGAATTAATTAACGAGTAATCATTTGGTGAGTTAGTTAGAGGAACTGATTTGGATGGTTTGGTTTTTAGTGAATGGTAGTTGTGATGTTGTGATCAGTGGAAAATATGCAGCAGTAGTGGATTATAAGTGGAAGCATTATTGATGAGAGCCTAAAAAGATAGCGTTGATTCCACATGATTGGCTGAAGTTTCGTGTGGAAATTAGCTGCTATTAGAGCAGTCAAGAAAAGTATGTTCTTCGTCTTTGAAATTATTTGATATAATAATTAGGTTAAGGTTTCGTTTGAGACAGTTTTTTGATAGATTTTTAAAGCGGTTCTTTTTTTTTAATGAAAATTTCTTAAGGATAACAAAAAAGTAATGATCAAAAGTTGTTATAAATGTAGCCTAAATTTGATTTAGGTTTCGTCCGGGAAAACTTATTTTTTCTGCTTTCTAAAACAACTTTCTAATATAAAACTTTCTTGAATTAGAACTTTTTGTACAAGAAAATTGCTTTAAAAAACAGTAAGAAAGCTGCCCCAAACAAAATCCTAGTCTTAGTTTTGTATTTCGTAATGATTTCTAAAGCTGTTTTTTAGTACAAATTTTTTTGAACTTAAATTTTATATTAAAAAACTATTTTAAAAATCAATTAAAAAAAGCTATCCCAAACAAAATGGGCTAGCTCATGACAGTATTGAAGACATCATGTATATTATCAATAAAAGATCAAATATGTTGGCGTAGCTAATTCAGATGTTGATGGGAATCTTCGACATTATGGCTTGGCCATATGAGTAAGGAAAATATTCATTAACTTCTTAGTAGAGGAAATGTTCGTAATTTAAAATTAATAAATCTAGAATCTTGTGGAGACTATACATGTGATAAGCAATAAAGGATGAGTTTCTCAAAGGCTGGTTCAAAGGTGAAGTTAAAGAAGCTAAAGTTAGTGCATACTAATGTATGAGATCTTGTTTCAATGTTTTCTATAAAAGAGTCTTTATATTTTATCACTTTTATTGTTGATCATAACAGAAAAGTATGAGTGTACTTCTTAAAATACAAGTCAGATGTATTTGATATTTTTAAGAAGTGGAAGGTCATGGTTGAGAATGCGACATATTTAAAGCTTAAGTATCTCCAATTAAATAATGGTGGCAAGTATCGTGTATTAAGGAGTATTGTTCTTTGAATGGGATATGACATGAGTTCATTGTTCCAAAAACACCACAATAAAATGGTGTTACATAGCACATGAATAAAAGAATTATTGAGTGCGTCAGGTACATGAGACTATATGCTGGTCTACTCAAATAGTTTTGGGCAAAGATAGTAGATAATTTAAAAAATCATGGACCATTAATTTCTTTGAATGAGGGGTTACATGTAGAAGCCTGGAGTGGCAATGTGGTATTTATCTCATCTCAAAGTTTTTTGTTGTTTATTATATGTTCATGTGGATACAAGATCTAAGAGTAGGCTTGATCCAAAATCTATCAAGTATATATTTATTATATATGACTTTAATGAATTTGGCTACAAATTTTTGGATTATCAAAATAAAAAATTTATCAGGAGCAAGGATAATATATTCAATGAAAATAAAATGTATAAGAATAGAAATGAAACTTATAGAGATTTTTTTTCAAATATGTTGAGATAAAATATAATGATGATTAAGAAGATAAAGATAGAAGGCTTGCTCAAACTAATGAAACATAAATAGTTCCTTAGATACCTACTATTGAAGTTAGGAGATCCAGTAGAATCTTAAAACCATTACAAAAGTATTCTCCTTTCATATACTATATATTACTGATAGATGGTGGTGAATCAGAGTACTTTGATGTAGCCATTCAATAAAAATGAAATAAATAAGTAAAGAAATAAGTCTTATAGAAATTCTTCCATATATGTTGAGATAAAGAATGGCGATAATCAAGAAGATAAAGATAGAAGGTGTGCTCAAACTGATGAAACAGAGAGAGTTCCTTAGACACCTACTATTGGAATTAAGAAATACAACTGAATCTTAAAACCAGTATGAAAGTATTCTCCTTCTATATATTATCCATTATTGATAAATGATAATGAAAAAGACTGTTATAATGTGGTCATTCAATTTGATTATTCAAATAAGTGGGAGTAATCCATGGATGATGAGATGCATTCATTTGAATTGAATTGGACTTGAGAGTTGACAGGATAATTTGATTGTAGCAAGTGTTACAAGGCCAGAATTATAGTTAAAGGTTTTAAACAAATGGTAGGAGTGGACTGGACTACAATGAAATTTTCTCTCCGGTGGTAAAGATGACCACAATCAAAGTTGTATTGAGCATAGTAGTAGTGAAGAATTTATATCTAGAGTAGATGGATGTAAAGACAATATTTTTCATGGTAACCTTCAAAAAGAGTTATACATGGTGTAATCTTAGGGATATGTGGTCACATGTAAAGAAGCTCTAATGTGTAGGTTCAAAAGGAGCCTATAGAAGATTTGACAAGTTTATATCAGATAATGAATACACGAAATGCCAGGCAGATCACTATTATATCTTCAATTATTTTGATAATTGTTATATCATTCTACTTTATAAGTGGATGGCATGATTATTGCAAGATCAGATATGGAGAAAATTAGATATCTAAAGAAGAAGTTATAAAAAAAAGTTTGAAATGAAAGATTTGGGTCTGGTATAAAAAAATTTGGTATGAGAATCAACTAGGATAAAAGTGCATGTATACTAAAGTTGTTTAAGTTGAGTATGTTAAAAAGGTGCTGCAGATATTCAATATGAGTGAGGCAAAGCCAATTTGCACTCTCTTAGATAGTCACTTTTAGCTATCTAAGGAACAATGACCTAAATCTAAAGCATAGCCATAATAGATAGAGAGGACTCCATATGCTTCAGTAGTTGAAAGTTTGATGTATACTATGATTTGTACAAGACCAGATATAGCATTTGTAGTAGGAGTAGTCAACAGATTTATGAGTAACCCAAACAAACTTTATTGGGAGGTGATTAAGTAGATTTTTAGGTACTTGAGATGATCAGTTGACAAAGCTCTTTGCATTGGAGATGCATTGATTAATCTACAGGGGTATGTAGATTTGGATCTTGCTAAAGATCTTGATGGTAGGAGAAGCGCAACTTGTTATATCTTCACTTTGAGAAAGACTACAATAAATTAGGTTTCCAAGTTATAAGAGATTGTTACACTCTTAATCACAAAAGTTGAGTATATCAAAATTTTGAAAACCGAACCAGACCAGCCAATTCTACCAAGTTTCTAATCTAATCAAATTCAAAAATCGGATTTGCATCAAACCGACTTAAATCGATTTGAACCGCCTATTGAACCAAAAAACTAGTATAATCAATGTCAATTTTATATAACCAATAATTTTTTAGAAAATATTTAATTGTAGTTAGTTATCTTTTAAATAATAGATTTTATTTTATTTAAACCTTTTAAAATTTTGAAAATACTTTTATTAAACATGGAGATGAACTTAGGCATTGTATATATATACAAGTCATCTCACTTAACAAGTCTTGTGGTAGGTTGTGTTTACTTTTAAACTATGTCAAGACATCTCTCTTAAACTCTCCTATATATGATGTGAGACTAAAAAAGTTTCATGAAGCCATGGAAAATATATTGGTTAGAATGAGAATTTGGGTTGAATTGGGCTATAAATTTGGGCTTATTTGGGCTGATTTGTGCTATAAAAAATAATCATATCTATTAATTAGTGTTAAATTATTTTTATAAATAATTTTTGGATATAAATTTGATAAGTAACATATAGATGTAAAATATATTTAAACATATAAGCATCTAATATTAATTAATAATAATTTTTATTAAATTCATAAACTTATATTTGAATTAAATTTATATTAAATATGTAATATAAAATAATAACAATATTATGTTCATTTAATTAATTTTAATATTATTATTATTTACAACGTCATCCGATTCGACCTCGGTTCGACCGGTCAAACCGTGAACCTCTTTGTTGTTCGATTAGGTTTTCACAACTTTGGAGTATATTGCTATCACTAAGGTTAGTAAGGAGATGATATAGATGCAAAATTTCTCAGCAGAACTTAAGAAAGGGCAAAGGAATGAGAAGTTGCACAACATGAGCACTATTTATCTAGCTAAGAATGTTGCATTGCATGCCTAGAAGAAACACATTCAATTTTAGTATCATTTCATCAGATTGCTTCTAGAAGATGTTTAGTTATCTTTGGAGAAGATACACATGACCCATAATCCTACAAACATGCTAACAAAGACGATGACAATTGATAAACTGAAGCTGTGTACCTATAGTTGATAAACTAAAGTTAGTCATCATGAAAGACGAGAGTAGGGTGAGCCAAACTATTGGTACTATGATTGGTATTACATATAAAAAAAAAAACGGATTGATTGTAATCAATTTCCAAGTGAGAGATTGTTAGTTCTGTGTGGAATTAGATTGTTTTCATCAATTGAATTGTACAGTTGCCTCAAACCTCAATTCAATATGTCGAGCTCACTGGAGGCTTGCAAGGAGTCCAACCTCTACTTGGGTTATGGTGTTTCACTTCCAAAATTTTTTCGTACAACCGAACAACACTGTATACTCGAGCGCTACGACACTATATAGTCTACTTGGAGATCAACATAGAGTGGATTGATGTAGCGCCCCAATCCCTGACGCTACCAAGGAGCACTACGACGCTCCAAACCCTGGCGCTATAGTGTTGTCAGGCAAACTAAAGATAGGGAGTGGCACTGCGAGACGGGCTAGCAATTTTTTTGCTCGTTTTCTCATTAAAGGTTGCATCCCTTGGTGGTTAGTAGGGATTTCTCTTTTTTTTGTTCAAGTAAGAAAACAATGCAATGGTGATGAGAGAAAGGGAGAGTGAGAGAAAAGAAATATATATACTATTTTTCTCAAATTTTCAAAGTGAATTTTTTAGTGCGGTATGATTCCATAATTTTTTGCCTGATTTTAGATTTTTCCATGTTGAATTTTAGTTTTTTTTTTTTTTCATTGTATTTTATCATTCTTATTTGTATTCGCTGCATATTTTACTTCCCCATCACTCAATACAGCCAGTCATCAGCACTTGTCAATATATATCTCAAAGTAGTGCAGACATCTCTTATGAGTATAACAAACTAGCTCAATTCATGCACACTCCATCGGAGAAACATTGATCTGCATCTAAAAGCCTTTTTTTATACTTAAAAATCCATGCTTCATAATTTATTCTTCAAGCGAATTCAGGAACTCGGTGTTGCACAATCTACACGGACGCCAACTTAGAAGGAAATTGTGATGACCGCACTTCCATTTTCGGCATCCTTGGTATTCCTCAGCAATTTCATTTTATAAGCTTTGTTTGGGACGGCTTTTTTATGATTCTTAAAATAACTTTTTAGTTAAAAATTAAATTTTTTGTATTAAAAAACTGCTTCAAGAAGCAACAAAAAAGTCGTCGCAAACGAAACCCTAGTGTTCTCAAAAGTCAAAAGCATAAAACAGTTGCACGATTCCTAACTAAGGCAAAATGTCAATCACAACCTGAAATTCTTTAGATAAAAAATCTTATTAGCGAGCTTTATGTTACCCTTACATCAATTCTGGAATTTTTTTGAGACAATATTGATGCAACATGACTCTCAATAAAGAAAAAATATTACGTGCTGTGTCCGGACATTTCCGGAGGTCAATACGGACACGCCACCAATGCACTGGATGATGTGGCACGTCCAGATTGACCTCCAAATGCATTCGAACACTGCACAGAATAATCTCTCCTCAATAAATCAAATTTTATCATTCTATTTGCAATCACATTGGTCAAGATGCCTTAGTGTATTGCACGTCTCTTTTTTTTTATATAAAAATTTTTATACTTAAAAAAGAAGTTGTTTAAGAAAACAATAAGGAAATTTTCGAAACAAAATCTTAGTTGATGCTCCCATAAAGCCTATGTATCATCTATCATTTTTCAGCAGTCATGCTATAAGATCAATATATCCAATTAGATTTTGTTTAGGATGACTTTCTTACTATTTTTAATGCTTCTTAAAATAATTTTTTAGTACAACAAATAAATTTTTTATACTAAAAAACTCTTTTAAGCAGCAGTAAAAAATAATCCCAAACAAGCCTTAGGGCATCTCCAACCGAACGCTAGACGAGTGTATGGAGTCATTCCGTCGCTCCAACCGAACGCGAAAATTTCCGCCATTTAATCGCAGGTGAACAGTGCGACGCCAATATTGGCGTCGCACTGTTCACTCAAGCCATTTTTTGCTCTCAACCGGAAAAACGCGCGAAAGGGAGAGCGATCATTACCTTCTCAAAAACACCTAAAATGGCGTTCGATTGGAGCATCACCGCGCCATTTTGGAGTTTTGCGTTACTTTGCCGTGAAAAATGAAGTTTTCGGTTGGAGATGCCCTTAAGCAAATTCAGGAACACGGTCTCCCGCAATCTACACGGATGCCAACTTTTTTACTGTTCTCAAAAGAAAAAAACAGTCGCACGATTCTTAACTAAGGCAAAATGTCAATCACAACCTGAAATTCTTTGGATAAAAAATCTTATTAGCGAGCTTTATGTTACCTTTTCATCAATTTTGAGAAAATATTGATGCAATATGGCTCTCAATAAAAAAAATATACTAGCTGACCCTTCAAAAAAGCTGATTTTTTTTAGTGCAGTTCGTCTGTACGAACTGGATTTAGTACTGGACGAACTGAAGAAATTTGTGAAGAAATCTGCCATTTTCGTCTGTACGAACCTGGAGCAGTCGGGACGATCCGTCTGTACGAAATCTGTCCAGAGAGCTAGTCGCCCGGGACGAATTTGGATTTCGTCTGTACGAAATTTGTCCAGATAACCCATCGTACCAGGACGAAATTTGGATCGTCCAGGACGATCAGTGTTAATAAATATCCGATTTTAGATATTTTTGGATTCATTTTCGAAGAGAGAGAAGAGAAGGCAAGAGAGAGAAAGAGAAGAAGGAAGAGAAGAGGAAGCTTGGTTTTGGAGCCCGTGGAGCGCTTTTCGTCCGACGACGCTGTTAGAAGATTTGTTTGTCTCGCTGTAAGGACTCCGAACCCTATTTCTGTTTTCGAAGATTTTGTATTTTGATCGAGTTATGCACTGTTTTGTGTTTTTGTAGTCGAACTTTTGACCTGATTTTGTATTGACACGATCTTTCACCGCACAACTTTTAATATGTTATAGATATGATTATTGTACACGATTTGACTGTATTTTACGAAGATTTTACCGGTCGGAATTGATTCTACGCGATTTTAATTGAATAGAAAATTATCGGGATTTGATTTGATTTGGTTTCTATAGGATAATAGTCTTATATTGATGTCATAGATCTTCGTCTGTAATTTGGAAAGATTTGGAATTTGTATCTTTTTGCAGGATTTTTGTGTAAATTCGACCGACTGTCGTTACTCTGCCCGATTTTCGTACGATTTCTGATTTTCCCGAAATTGATAGATTAGATTTATATGCTATTGATTATTGATATGATTGTTATAGATTGCTTTAATATTGATTATTAAACTGATTATTGATTGATTATTGATACTGGAACACACGTATAACCTGGTTGAACATTGGTTGGAGATTGATATTGACCTGTACAGGATGGTGGGCCGACGGGCTTTCCTTTAAACCATTGATCATTGATATAACGATTGGGAGTCATAAGGAGTTTATAAAAATGCCGACGGGCGAAAAAAGAGTGACGACTCTTATTGATAGAACCAATGTATGGATATCTACAACAGCAATATGGATTCTACAACAGCAACATAGCCAGTTGATTGTACTTGTCCAGTATATAGTATTGAATTGCATGTTTACTGTATTGATTTATGGATTCATTGTTTTATAGATTCCTGCTTTATCAACTTTGATTGGATTTACTAGATCGTACGATTTCATTGATTTCACTGATTGATTGCTGTGCATCGACATTGAGCATTGATATAGAAATGGATGGATATATATATTGTATTGATAGCATGGACATGAATAGTATAGAATTATTGACACTGTTGCCTATAGATTCATTGATTTCTGCTTATAGATTTATTGTTACTACTGCCTATGAGATTTATTGATCTTGAGATTCACTGTTGTTACTGTTTCTGCACCGTATTGACTGCTGCATGGATTCATTGTTAGACTAAATTGAGATTTATCGTACTGCTTTCCTCGTTTGATTTCATTGAATAAATAGTATTGATTAGACCGCATTGATTTGATTTGATAGCGATTGATTTGACGGATTGATTGATTTCCTATTGCGTACGAATTTCTTTGAGATTGACATGGATTTATTGAGTTAATTTATCGATTCGCTTGCTGCTGCATTGACTGGCTTTATTGACTATTGAATTTTCGTACTGCATAGACTCATTGACCATTGACTGATCCAGATTGATAGATTGACATGCATATTGATAGCATCGCCGTGCTTTGATTTCAGTTATAGGTATTAGGTGACCTGCTGGGCTTTGTAAAGCTCATTATATGTGGTTGATATTTTCAGGTCAGGGCTCGGGGGAACAGGAGATAGGAATTGATCCAGATCTTCAGGTTTTTGTCTTTTGATCGATAGATGATTCTTTTGTACTCAGGACAGGATAGATTTCTCTACTCGTATTGATAGTTTAATTCCTGAGTATTGTATATGATGTTTTGAGATATGAATCGACTTGAATATTGGTGTTTAAATTTTATAGATGTTTGATAGATTGCTTACTGAAGGTTTATAGATAACTCTGGTAAATTGTTTGGGAATTGATTGACATTCTTTCCAAGTTAGATCTTGGGGCATCACAGTTGGTATCAGAGCAGTGTTATTGGAAGAATGGATTATTACCAGAGTTGTAGGTTTGGATTGAGAGTTGGGTAGATTGGGTAGCTTTAAGAGCTTCATTGGCATACATCATTGCATGTGTGTATCATTAGTTTTGAATTGTGCAGGTGAAAAGATATGGATCCTCCAGCAGAATCCAGTGTACCAAATGAGCAACACAGCGCAGCTCCAGTGCCTTCAGAGAGTATGATGCAGTTGGCTACTGCGATTGCACATGTTATGGGGGATGCCCAGAGCAAGATGAGTGGAAGCAAGGAAGAAGAGGTAGACAGACATTTGCAGATGTTCCACAAGCTGAAGCCTCCGTTGTTTAAAGGAGCTGTGGGACCACAGGCTGCTGAGGATTGGATCCTGAGAGTAGAAAAGATTTTTGACAGCATGCAGTGTCCGGGAAATAGAAAGGTACCATTAGCTGTGTTCCTATTTGAAGGAGAAGCGGAGAGATGGTGGATTGGACAGCAGAGAGAGAAATTCCAGGGGAAGACCAATGCTGAGATCACCTGGGATGAGTTCACTACAGTGTTCAGGATGTGGTTTGTACCACCACCGTCAGCTCAGCGACAGATGCAGGAAGCTTTCATGAGATTGGAGCAAGGCCGCAAGTCAGTGATGGAGTACGAGGCCGAGTTTACTGCTCTTGCGAGGTACGCTGCTCATCTGATTCCTACGGCCGAGGAAAAATGTTATAGATTCCTGCACGGATTGAACAGAGAGCTGAGGCATCCACTAGTACCTTTCCGGATCCATGAGTTTTCTGAGCTAGTGTGGAGCGAGCTCGATTGATAGAGATTGATTTGGGCGACACCGGTACCGAGGTACGAGGATACCAGAAGGAGGAGAGATGAGGTACGACGAGATGATTCTTATAGAGACAGAGATAGAGAGAAGAGAAGCAGGTATGAGGGTTCGAAGGGATCTGCATCGCGATCTGCATCGGTAGTATCGTCTGGTAGTTCTGGAGCGTGCATTCACTGTGGTAGACGACATGCAGGTCGGTGCTACCTGTTGACGGGACAGTGCTTTCACTGTGGACAGCAGGGGCACAGAGCAGCAGATTGTCCTCAGAAAGGATTGGGTGGAAGGACTGATTCTGGCACGGGTACAGGACAGCAGAGGACTGTTGGCTCGAGGGCCTACAGTGAGAGATCAGCAAACAGGATGGATGATAGAGCTGTCAGGGATCAGAGGGAGACAGTTGCGCCACGACCTCCTACACTTCCTCCAGTGGTGCCACGCATCTACAGTCTACAGAGTTTACAACATCGTGAGGATCAGCAACGACCAGAAGGTTCTACTGGTAAGATAGATTTGACTAACCGATTGATATTGACATATGAACATTGCATATTGACATTTGATTGATTGCATTGTGTGTGTGGTATGGATTTCAACGAGTTTTGATTTTGATTCGATTTGATTTTGATTTGAGTTTTGAGTGGACGGATTTGCTTTGTATCGATTTTTGCATTCGATCCCTTAAGAGAAATGTCGAGGACGACATTTTTTTTTTTTAGGTGGGTAGATTGTAAAACCCTTCAAAAAAGCTGATTTTTTTTTTAGTGCAGTTCGTCTGTACGAACTGGATTTAGTACTGGACGAACTGAAGAAATTTGTGAAGAAATCTGCCATTTTCGTCTGTACGAACCTGGAGCAGTCGGGACGATCCGTCTGTACGAAATCTGTCCAGAGAGCTAGTCGCCCGGGACGAAATTTGGATTTCGTCTGTACGAAATTTGTCCAGATAACCCATCGTACCAGGACGAAATTTGGATGGATCGTCCAGGACGATCAGTGTTAATAAATATCCGATTTGAGATATTTTTGGATTCATTTCGAAGAGAGAGAAGGAGAAGGCAAGAGAGAGAAAGAGAAGGAAGAGAAGAGGAAGCTTGGTTTTGGAGCCCGTGGAGCGCTTTTCGTCCGACGACGCTGTTAGAAGATTTGTTTGTCTCGCTGTAAGGACTCCGAACCCTATTTCTGTTTTCGAAGATTTTGTGTTTTGATCGAGTTGTGCACTGTTTTTGTGTTTTTGTAGTCGAACTTTTGACCTGATTTTGTATTGACACGACTTTCACCGCACAACTTTTAGTATGTTATAGATATGATTATTGTACACGATTTGACTGTATTCTACGAAGATTTTACCGGTCGGAATCGATTCTACACGATTTTAATCGAATAGAAAATTATCGGGATTTGATTTGATTTGGTTTCTATAGGATAATAGTCTTATATTGATGTCATAGACCTTCGTCTGTAATTTGGAAAGATTTGGAATTTGTATCTTTTTGCAGGATTTTTGTGTAAATTCGACCGACTGTCGTTACTCTGCCCGATTTTCGTACGATTTCTGATTTTCCCGAAATTGATAGATTAGATTTATATGCTATTGATTATTGATATAATTGCTATAGATTGCTTTAAATATTGATTATTAAACTGATTATTGATTGATTATTGATACTGGAACACACGTATAACCTGGTTGAACATTGGTTGGAGATTGATATTGACCTGTACAGGATGGTGGGCCGACGGGCTTTCCTTTAAACCATTGATCATTGATATAACGATTGGGAGTCATAAGGAGTTTATAAAAATGCCGACGGGCGAAAAGAGTGACGACTCTTATTGATAGAACCAATGTATGGATATCTACAACAGCAATATGGATTCTACAACAGCAACATAGCCAGTTGATTGTACTTGTCCAGTATATAGTATTGAATTGCATGTTTACTGTATTGATTTATGGATTCATTGTTTTATAGATTCCTGCTTTATCGACTTTGATTGGATTTACTAGATCGTACGATTTCATTGATTTCACTGATTGATTGCTGTGCATCGACATTGAGCATTGATATAGAAATGGATGGATATATATATTGTATTGATAGCATGGACATGAATAGTATAGAATTATTGACACTGTTGCCTATAGATTCATTGATTTCTGCTTATAGATTTTATTGATTACTACTGATCTTGAGATTTATTGATCTTGAGTTGTTACTGTTTCTGCACCGTATTGACTGCTGCATGGATTCATTGTTAGACTAAATTGAGATTTATCGTACTGCTTTCCTCGTTTGATTTCATTGAATAAATAGTATTGATTAGACCGCATTGATTTGATTTGATAGCGATTGATTTGACGGATTGATTGATTTCCTATTGCGTACGAATTTCTTTGAGATTGACATGGATTTATTGAGTTAATTTATCGATTCGCTTGCTGCTGCTGCATTGACTGGCTTTATTGACTATTGATTTTTTCGTACTGCATAGACTCATTGACCATTGACTGATCCAGATTGATAGATTGACATGCATATTGATAGCATCGTCGTGCTTTGATTTCAGTTATAGGTATTAGGTGACCTGCTGGGCTTTGTAAAGCTCATTATATGTGGTTGATATTTTCAGGTCAGGGCTCGGGGAGCAGGAGATAGGAATTGATCCAGATCTTCAGGTTTTTGTCTTTTGATCGATAGATGATTCTTTTGTACTCAGGACAAGATAGATTTCTCTACTTGTATTGATAGTTTAGTTCCTGAGTATTGTATATGATGTTTTGAGATATGAATCGACTTGAATATTGGTGTTTAAATTTTTTAGATGTTTGATAGATTGCTTACTGAAGGTTTATAGATAACTCTGGTAAATTGTTTGGGATTGGTCAAGGTGCCTTCATTGTATTGCACATCTCTTCCAAATAATAATTGGGTTTTGTTTGGAACGGCTTCTTACTATTTTTTTTTATAAATTTTTTTTTTGAAGTAAAAAATTTTTATGTTTCCGTTTCATTATGTATAATAAAGCCATCTATCTTAAAATAACTAAGTGAAAAACTTTTGGGCTTCGTTTGGTACAATTTCTTTAATCCTTCTTAAAGTAGCTTTTTAATTCACAAATTATAATTATTATATTAAAAAATTAGTTTAAGAAGCAATCAGAAAGTTATCCCAAACAAAACTTAAGATTTCATTTGGGAGTGCTTTAAATCACTCTTGTTTTCCTGCTTTTAGTAAATTTTTATTTTAAAAAGGAGCTTTATAAAGCAATAAGAATTAGTCCTAAAAAAAAAATACCTAAGACTTCGTTTGAGACATCTTTTCGTACTCTTTTTAAAACAACTTTTTAATGCAATAATTTTTTTAACTTAAAATTTTTATACTACAAATTTGTTCTAAAAAATAATTAAAAAATTATCACTAAAGAAAGCCTAAATCTTTTTTTCTTGAAGATGGTCCTGTACAATTGGGGCTATTTGATTTCTTACTAGACATAATATGTTTTCCGGTATGGACACTTGCTACTCTTACCTGCTGCTGTAGGTCTCAAAAAATTTTTTGAAATATTTCGATCATTTATAAAACAAATTCATTACAGACAACGCCATACACAAAGACATGGAACAAAGACTTCATTAGAAAACTAACGCTTCAATCAACAAGCCAAAGCGCAGCTAGTGGTCCCAAACACTGTATTATGTGAATGATGTTCAAATCCAAAGCTTGTACTCCCTTGAATGGTTTCTATAGCAACCAGTGGAGTCCTTCCACGAATGCTTGCTATATAAATTACTTAAATGCTGCAAATCTATAATAAATCATGTAATCGCTTTTTTTTTTATTTTACTTTATAGAATTTAATTAATTTAAATACTATTTTTTAAATTTTAGAGCAATCACTAATATATTTGTTATAATAAAAGTTCATTACATATTTACTTTATATATAATTACTAAATATATTTTTTAATTTTTTAACATATAATATTTAATATCATATCCAAACTATATCTATCCTTATTTTTAATAATAGATATATCCCGTCTGTCAATGTCTAAATTTGCTAACAAGAACCTATTCAGGTAGATGGGCGGGCTGTAGCTTTCCTATAGCTATCATAATTTAACAGATTTGGTCATAAAAAGCTGCTTCTTATCACATTAAATTTTGAAAGCAAGAAGAAAGTTATTGCTAAAAAAATTTGTGACAAATGTCTGGAAAGCAAAGATGTAAAAATTTTGCTCCAAACAGACTCTTAGTTAGGAGTAATTATTATGTGCGGAGTCCCGACGTAGCTCTGCGTCCAAACTCAAATGAAATCGTGACACGTGAATATTTAATATATATATATATATATATTTATTTATTTTTCTGTTGCCAGCCCGACCGACCCAGCTCTGCCCAGAGGTGGTAGTTTTGATTTTTTGAAAAAGGGTTTCACCATTCCGTTCAAATTTAGGCTTTAGGGTTGACGCTCCTCTTTAAAGAAAAAACCCACGAAAGCTTTATAATATTTAGAATTTTTGCTCAATAAAATTTTTGATACCTGCTGAGAAAGAAACGAGGAATAACTGATGAATATGAAGACTGATTTGGAGGAGAATGTTGCATTCTTTGAGGAGATGACATGCTCACAGGATGTGGAGGCTCAAAAGCAGCATGCAAACATCCAGTAAGACTTGAAGATAATAAGACTGCAACCAACCATTGAGAGTTTACAGTATGAACATAAAGTTAGTTTGGTTGGAGGTGCTGTAAGTTTCAACTTATCGGTAAATTTAAAACTCCTAAGTTTATGCATAGTTTTTTTTTTTCTAATTTCTAGACAGAATTTTTATGAAGGGAAATTTACTGGAATGTTGTCTTCCCCTAATACATCTATGTGCTTGTATAATACACTGTGTAAGCTTATATACAATCAATACACATTCAATATATATTACTATGTATAATTACCATTATGTACAAGCTGTGTATTGATTGTATACAAGTTGTATATTGACTTTGTACAAGCTGTGTTTTTATTGTGTATTGATTGTGTACAAGCTCTGTATTTACTGTGTCGGGCATTAATTAAAATGTAATCCAAGACAAATCTGCATGCGTACATGGCTATCATTTAGCTGATTAAATAATGTGGAGATCTGTTTGGCAGAATAAAATTTAAAACTAACCCACCAAAGGACATGAGGTATTGGTTTAGGGTTTTTAGAGGCATTTATTGAAATGCATTCTAGGAACCAAATATGTATAAGATCAAATGTAATATTAGCCAATGAATTCATAAAATGAAATAATAATTAGAAAGATATTTAGATGCTCTTAGCAATCATAATTAGCAAAAGTACAAAACTATTTATATAACCCAGTGGGGTCTCCTCAACAAACTTGTTGGCAATCCAATTTAACTGTAAAAAATCTGTTATGGTCCCTAACCAGTAAATAGATGATAACTCATTTATATTCTGTGCAACACTACAACAACAAAAACATCAAGCCTTTATCCCACTATGTGGGGTTGGCTACATGAATCCTTTTTCGCCATTGTGTCCGGTTAAAAGTCAGATTCTCATTTAAATCTAATAAGGAAAGATCATTTCTAATATTTTTTAACCAAGTCTTTTTAGATCTATCTCTACCTTTCTTAATATAAGTCAAATTTAATACCTCAACTTTCCTAACCGGGTCATCGAAAGGCCTCCGTTTAATGTGACTAAACCATCTAAGGCGACTCTCTCTAATCTTATCTTCCACTGGAGCTACTCCAACATTTTCACGTATATGCTTATTTCTTATCTTATCTCTTAGGGTCAAGCTACTGATCCACCTAAGAATCCTCATCTCTGCAACACTTAGTATTATTCTTCTCTTTTAATGGCCAACATTCGGCACCATAAAGCATTGCAGGTCTCACTAGGGATGTCAATTTTTGACACGACCCGAAACACGACCCGAATCCGACCAGGAAAAATCCGGGTTCGGGTCAACCCGAACCCGAATCGGGTTGGATTCGGGTTGAACAAATCAACCCGTTTTAAAAATCGGGTCGGGTTCGGGTTGACCCAGCAACCCGAAATTGACCCGAAAGTGACACGAAAACTCATATTTGACCCGAAAACCCGAGGTCGATCTGTTTTTGACCCGATTTTGACTCGATTTTGACCTGAAAATTGAATTTTGACCCGATTTTGACCCGAAAATTAGCAATTTTAGATCAAATTCGGGTCATTCGTGTCGGGTCGGGTTGACCCGGACCCGAATTGGGTCGGGTTCGGGTCAGGAAACCTGACCCGTTTTTAAAAACGGGTCGGGTTCGGGTTGACCCGAACAGTGCCGGGTCAGTTTTGGGTTCGACCCGAACCCGACCCGCTGACTCGAATTGACACCCCTAGGTCTCACCACCATTTATAGAATTTTCCCTTAAGTTTGAGGGAGACTTTTCTATCACACAATAAGCCCGACGCATTCCTCCAATTCAACCATCCAACTTGAATTCTGCTGATAGTATCCCCATCTATTTCACTATCACTCTGAACAATAGATCCAAGATATCTAAAACGTATACTCTTATTAATGACTTGATCGCCCAAAGTCACAATCCCCTCACTAGGTCTATTGCTACTAAAATTACATTCTATATATTCATTTTTAGATCTACTCAAGCGAAATATATTCTATGCAACACTAATGAGCCTTTTTAGAGTTTTATAGTTATTAAGGGAAAAAAATAAATTTGACAACATAAACATAATAAATTTCTTTAAAATAAGGGATGGGTAAGTTGATTTGTTGATGTTTCTCATCTCATTCTTAATATTGATTTAGGTGTATGATGTAAGTAGCTTGCTTTCCAAGATAATATAAACACCTTTGTTTAGCAATCCTATAAGTAGAGCCACTTCATCTGTAGTGAATCGTAGCTCATGACCCTTGATACTAAATCATTGATGAGGAATATCCCATAATGAGAACAGCTCGTATGTCAGGGGAACATTTTCCTAGAATGGAGGAAACATAAAAAATTGATGTGTAATCTTTTTAAAAAGTCCTCAACCTCATTGTCTAAAATCTCGATCAACGAGTCACAGATAAGTGTAAATATTGATGGTCTACAATGATAAGTAGTATTTGGGACGTACATGTATAAGCATCACATAAAACTTATAATTAAATTATAATACATAGTGTGTATAAGGAAAAATCTTAGTAAATTTTTTTTTCTACTCTACAAGTTCAAAAATCTTGACAAAAAAAAAAAAAAAACTCATAGATGATTGAAATCTGTGAAATATAACTTAGAAATATAATACAAAGTCGATATATAGTCAATACATAGTTTTTATCAAGAAGAAAATTATAATTAAAAAAATTTTCTCCTCTACAAGTTTAAAAAATGTCAGAAAATGAACAAAAATAACTCATAGATATTTGAAATATATGCAACCTAATTTAAAAAATGCATTACACAACCTGTATCGTAGTGAATACAGTGTAAAGTACAAACTCCGTTTTTGCTGGCGCTACAACACGAACTCCGCTTTCGCAAGATTAGATTTTATATTAACCAGATTTCCCCCAATGATCGATATCAGGGTTTATTTAGTTCTAAGTCGTGATGCCCAAAAATTTAAATTGAAAAATTATTCTTTTAATCTTTTAATAAACAACAACCAGAGCTATCCGATATCATATATCAGTAACAAATAATAAAATATATTCTATAATTAAAAAAATTAATGTATACATCTATATTCAATCCAAAAAATCATATATAATATTCAGGATTTATACAATCATTTCATAATTATTCTGTCCTGAGTATAAATGAAAAATTAAAAAAAATAGAACCTGAAGAATTCTGACCTTCCTCACACCATTGTTCGTCTGTCCTAACCTGAAATCATTTAACTAAATATAATGAGCTTAAAAAGCCCACCAATTCACCAAAACCTACAACTAAAATCAAAGCACGACAAATGAGCAATATGTTTGTCAACAGTCAAATCATAACAATTGCATCCATATAATCATTGAATCAATGTGTAAACAATAAAATTCACATGCAACATTATTAGAATCTATACAAAAACAACAACAAAAACATCAAGCCATTGTCCCACTACGTGGGGTCAGCTACATGAATCCTTTTTCGTCATTGTGTCATGTTAAAAATCAAATTCTCATTTAAATCTAAAAAAAAAAGATCATTTTTAATATTTTCTAACCAAGTCTTTTTAGGTCTACCTCTACCTTTCTTAACATAAGTCAAATCTTATAGCTCAACTTTCTTGATAGGGTTATCGGAAGGCCTCTATTTCATGTGGCCAAACCATCTAAGACGACTCTCTCTAATCTTATCTTCCACTGGAGCTACTCTAACATTTTCACGTAAAATACTATAGTATGAAAGCCAATAAAGTAGTAAATCAATATGAGCCCCAAATCTATGAAGTAATCGTCGTATCCGTAATACTAATATGTACAGAACTCATATAAAGCTTCAAATCAAAATATTGATTAAGCCTGTCAAAATCAAATCAATGCAATAAAATCATATAAGAATGTACACATGTTATCTAGGCCTCCTATATCACATGCTTATTATAAGTACATTGAATCAATATTATCAAATAGTATCGATATCCAGATCGGTAATAATAATATTCAAGTGACAAAAATAGTAGAATAATGTAATAACAGTAAATATGTACAATGCTAATAAATCCGTATAATAACAAGAATCATGCCTCTAAACATGAATTTAAGTAATCACACTAAACAAGTAAGAAGTCTTGGCTATCACGCTATTTTTTAGTGTTAGTATCAATATTAGTAAACCGTTGGTTCAGTAAATAGAGTCGTCATTTTTTGCCCGTCAGCACAGTAATAATCTTGTTATAACTCCCAACAAGTGTATCACGTGAATTAGTAGAGGATAACACCAAATCATTTTATTTAAAAAAAGCCGTCGGCCCACCATCCTATACAGGTCAGTCAATCTCTAACCAACTGGTCAACCAGTCCTTGTCTTTTACACGACACACACATTATTATCACAATATTGTACCAGTAATAACGACTGGCTATTACTTAAGCACATATTCACATTTATTTATAACATATATTACCGCAAATAAAGCATAATTTAGCATAATTTAGAAAATATCAAATTTACTAACGTTAGACAACAAAATCTTATTGAGCAAAAATTCACATTTTCAGAATTTGACCAAATTATCAAATGTTGCATAAAATAATCATCAAAATAAATTTTTGAGTAGAGAAAAATCGCTGTATTTTAAAAATCACTTGGTGAAAAATCTTAAATAAATACTGAAAATGTTCATAATCTCGATCTTTATAACATGCAAAAAGTTACGCATTGAAAGTTTTGTCAATACAAAATTATTTACGTTTTTTGGTAATGGAAATACAAATTTGATAAGAAAAATGCCAAAAACACAAAATATTTGAAAGCAGAAATAGGGTGAAGGTTCCTTACAGTGAGACGAATATCTCCCTACTGCGTCGACGGACAAAAATCCCTCCGCGGCCTCCAAATATTAATTTTCTTTTTCTCTCTCTTACTTTTTTTCTCTATTTTCCCTATTAATATTCTCTATTAGTCGAAATCAAATGGGAAAGGGATTTTTAAAAAGTATTTAGGTAGTGATTTTGGATATTTTCCATTAAAATAATAAGTTAATATTATATTTTTAATTTAATCACTTTCTTTTAGTATAAATTCAAATAAATTATTTTAGGTCTTTAAAAATTATAGAAAAATATACATAAAATAAATCATTTTATTTAAAAAATATCGGTGAAATCGGTTTTCAAAATGGACACTTGACGGTCCCGAAATCCTCACTTATCTGATAGGTACTAATTTTTTAAGGATTTTCACAAGTGCCAATTACGAAAAAAATTCGTGTAAGTAAATACCACAGTTTCAATGCTATGGTGAAGACGGTTTGTAATTTGGAGTTATATTTACTCCAGAAAAAAAATATTTACTTCGATTTAAATACGGGTTATTATAATTTACCCACCTTAAAAAAATGTTGTCTCTGATATTTCCCTTAGGACTTATATAGGACTACTCCGTCAAGTGAGAGTACAAATGGGAAATATGTAATAATAAATTCAGTGCAAACATAATAATAAATCTAATAGAAATATTAACTCAAACGTAAAGCGGTGCAATCGTGGCTGTAGATAGGGGTGTCAATTCGGGTCAGCGGGTCGGGTTTTGGTCGAACCCGAAACTGACCCGGTACTGTTCGGGTCAACCCGAACCCGACCCGTTTTTAAAAAAACGGGTCAGGTTTCCTGACCCGAACCCGACCCGATTCGGGTCCGGGTCACCCGACCCGACACGAATGACCCGAATTTGATCTAAAATTGCTAATTTTCGGGTCAAAATCGGGTCAAAAACGGGTCGACCTCGGGTTTTCGGGTCAAATATGAGTTTTCGTGTCACTTTCGGGTCAATTTCGGGTTGCTGGATCAACCCGAACCCGACCCGATTTTTAAAACGGGTTGATTTGTTCAACCCGAACCCGGATTTTTTCGGGTCGGGTTCAGGTCGTGTTTCAGGTCGTGTCAAAAATTGACATCCCTAGCTGTAGATTGTCGGCTCCGTCTCTGGTAAACTCTCCATGGCCAAATGTCCTCATCAGAGGTTGTGGCTCTAAAAGGCTCATGTGCTTATGGTTTCCTTCCATTCATATGGTGTTTTGGGAATTATGAGATTGCAAGTGTAGATTCTGTTATATTTCTTATAGTTTCCTTTGGCTCGTTGGGTACAATTTATTTTAGATCCTGGAGATTAATGTTTCCTTTGGGTGCAAATCTTTATGATTAATTATATTTCTGTTAATAAGGAAGGAACATTCTTGATTAAGGACCTAAATTATGTTCCATGTTTAAATTGATGTCTGTATTGAATTAGATAGGGTGAATGGGTAATCAACCTGATAAAGATCCTATTCTTCTATTGCCGTGGGATGACCTTATGAATGCAATCTAATAATGTTGGAGAGATTTTAGCCACAACTTATAGAGAGTCTAATAACAAGCCTTGTATTGCCTCATTTCAAATTTCCTAGGTGATCTGGAGTGGTATTATGTTGAAGGCCATCCTTTCATTATAAAGTTCGAAACTTTCTTTGGATTTGAAAAGTCTATGTCACTAAGCATGGATGATCATGGCTTAGAGATAATTAACATAATTGATGATGGCTCAAGAGGCATGGGGTGGATGATCCGAGTAGAAGCGGCCCAGATTTAAGCTCGAATTTTGAGTTGGAGTTTCACTTCAAAGAGCTGCCTTCAATGCAAGCTTGGTTGAGGTCTATTTGGTGGAGCTATTATTCTGTGCGGACACTGGACGGGAGAATCTTCCGGTTAAGCGCTGGGTACCCAGCGGTACCGAGGGGTACCGAGTGTGTGTACTGAGCTGGGTACCCAGCAATGGGGCGACGTGGCGCATGTTTATTGGTCTCTGGACGCTCCCGGACTCCGCACAGAATAGTAAATCTATTTGGCGAGTGTTGGGCTTGACCATGCAAACCAATTTGAGGGTTGGTGAATTAAAACTAACTTATTTGAGTGAACTTATGAGCTTAATATTTCTCTAACTTTATGCTTATTTTGCAAACTTGAACTTCCACATAATTATATCTAATTTTTCCTCAATAATTAATCATGATTGGTACGAATCTCGAAGCAAAATCAAGTTGGAAACGTCCGAAATTAAATTCGGGATGATATGAACTCCGATTTCAACAAACTTATAATCAAATTTAAAGTCTCAGAATTACGAACCCAACGACACCAAATTCAACTCAATCGGAGCCCAAATAAGACCAAATTGAAGACCCGAAGTGCATTTAAAAGGTTCAAACTACAAATTGGATGACCAAACATTTTCCAAACGTGACATCCTTATAGTCAAAACGAGCGGGTCGATGAGATGAATCCAATGAGCCTAAGATCGACAAATTCTTACATCACTAAAGCATTCAATTGTCCAAAACAGTCCACGATCACAGGAATCAACATCAGCCATCCATTCAAATCACTCCCAACTTACTCTTGATCTCCCTCTTATTTATTGGCAATGCCGCTCTCAAAAACTATAAATAAACCCCTCATTTCTCATCGGAAGAGAGAGGGTGAGAGGAAGGAGGGAGCCCAAGCAAGGAAGAGCAAGAAAGAATAGAAACTGGAGTTCTCTTGATAGCAGATTCCTCCTCAACCACCGCTGGACTTCCGCCCGACCGCCGACTGTCATCGGACTTCCGCCCGGCTGCCGACTATCGTCGGACCTCTGTCCGGCCCCCAATTGTCGCCGGGATAACGCTCGGTCACCATTTGACGTCGGAATTACGCTCGGTCACCAATTGACGCCTAATTTCTGCTTGGCCAATAACTAACGTCGGACATCCACCTAGCCACCGACTACGGTCCTTCTGACCTCCGTCGCTAGACAATAGTCTTTCTGACCTATATCACCCGCCGACTATGATCCTTCCTACCTCCATCGTCAGACAATGGTTTTTCCAACCTTCGTCGCCCGCTGACTACGGTCCTTTCGACCTCAGTTGGCAGACAACAATCTTTACGACCTCCGTCACCCGCCGACTATGATCATTCTGACCACCATCACCCGACTATAATCTTTCCGTCCTTCGTCGCTCGTCGACTACGGTCCTTCCGACCTGTGTTGCTAGACAACGGTCTTTACGACCTCCGTCGCCTGCCGACTACGTTCCTTCCAGCCTCCGTCGCCTGACAACGGTCTTTTTGACCTCCGTCGCCCTCTGACTATGGTCCTTCCGATCACTGTCACCTGAATACAGTCTTTCCGACCCCCGTCGCCAGCTGACTATGGTCCTTTCAACCAAATGAACATGTCAATTTTGATTCTTCCAATTTCCACCTTGTAATGCACTTTGTATGATGTATATTTGCTACATCAAACCAAGGCCTTCCCCCCAAGGAAGGGCCTCATTTGTAATTGATTGCAAATAACAGTGGATTATTCAAACTAGGCCAAGCCCTGTGGTTTTCCCCCCTTTTTTAGGGGTTTTCCACATAAAAAACTCTGGTGTCTCTTATGAACGCTACACTCTCTCTTTTATCTGATTGTGTGCTGGATCTTCATACAAAACTAAGATATTAAATTCATATTTCTCTACCACCTCGAATATTCTAGGACACAACAATATCCCATTCCACTCAACATGGTATATTGAACTAAACTTTATCCTAATACTTGGGAATTGTCATAAACTTGTTCATGATCATCATTTGAATGATTTGAGCTCAATGGGACTGATGGTTGACCTAAGTTGACTAAGTTCACCCTTAGCCCCATCAAGCCTTAAATTGAAAACCTATGCATAGAAGTCTGGGGCCGATTGGTTGGGATAAGACTAAAATAGTAATGATGAGTATATTATATCTTGTTTAGGGTATGATCATAATGAGTTGGAAACCACTATTTTGGTACTTGGGCCTTGTCTTTGCTTTGCTGATCTACGTATACTGAGATAAGGTTATTATCATATTGGTTTATTCTTATACTTGTGAACTATGATCTTTTCTAGTTCTTCATTTTCTTTGTTTCCAGTTTTAATAAAGGACAAGATTAAACATGTTATAAGCTGCAGCTAGTCTCTCTAGTCAAGAGTATCTTTGTCGAATAATTGATATAACGTAGTTTTATCAATATCTCAGAAGAGTTTCGTAAATTTTGTTTATTGACAGGCTCGTTATATGTTGGGGCTTGCATTGTTAGAAAGGGAAGATTTTGCTGGAGGTATCAAGGAATTAGAGAAGGTTCGCTATTGTATACATGACCACATGCAATTGTCTTTTTACAACATGATAAATCCAAGAATTGTCTTCTATTGCCAAAATGTTGTTTAAGTTTTAATGTTATGCCCTATTTCAATGCAGTATTCTGTTATACCCCAGGATGGGTATAATTAGTTTTTTTCTCAAATAATTTGCCTAGTGGAGTGGCATGTATGAGCAGGAGTTGCCACAATGCTACTGGCCATGAGAGCAGACATTTTGGGGAAGTCAATTTTTAAGAATAGTCAACTTCAACTTTTATTTTTATAGATGAATGTGCACAAAACCATTACTTTATCCATTGTTCAAATTCCTCCATATGCTTTATCTTGGTTAATTCATAGTAAAATTTCATAAAATTTGGACTAGATCTGGCCCCAAATTCGCAAATGAAAGGTCTTCTTATTATTCTCAAATATTTATGGTAGAACCAATTAGTTGGAGAAATCTAATGTCCTATCCATATGACTGAAGCCGCAGTTCCTCTTCTATATGTTGGACACATAGTCACTCTCCCTCTCCCAAACAACATGTAAACACTTCTTGTAGATGACGTTCTCTTAGGATTTTGGTACTTTTATGATACTCAAGTCTTTATGTTATTGTTGTCTTCTAGTGTTATTGACATATTCTTTGGATATCAAAATTGTTATACCTGGGATCTCCCTACCATCATTATCCTTAGATCTTTCTGTCATTGTCTTCCGTGCATTTTCCCTTAAGTATCTTGCTGCAATCTGTATTGGAAATTATTTTTATCATCATCATCATCATCATCATCATCATCAAGGATTTTGTATTATTGTTATAGATCTCATTTCATCGACGACCTTTGTCTATATCAGTAAATCAATTTTAATTTTCCCTTCAATGCCGATAGAATGTGATTAAAGATAAATAGGAATTGAGTTGTTCTATCAATTATTCCGAGGTCATAATTACATTTCGATCATTTAAATATCATTTAAATATATAAGTCTTTTCTTGGCAAAGTTATGACCAATAAGAAAATTCATATTAGTAATAACAAAACTCATAATTATTATTTATAAAATATATAATTCTTCTGTTTTGTAAAATGAAATGACCTTTCACCCTCAATATGGAGCTTGAATCAACTAAGATTAATATAGCCATCCTAGGAGATTTATCATATCGATCAAGTAACAAATAGGAAATTCTTACTATTGGTCAACCAGTCAATTTTATTTACTAAAAAATGATAGTTATTGGTGAAATCAGGAGTTTGAGATTACAAAACTTGAATTTTATTATACATCATAATTCTTATTTATAGATCTATACAAGATGTCTTAATAAAGAAATAAATAACTACAGAATAATGAGTAATTGCCTTAATCTAATCCTTCCTAAATTAGCTGCTTAGCTATGGAAGGTATTCAATGTGATTCAGGTGAGCTTCCCATGGATCTATATTCGTAGCCGTGGGATCAATATGGGAACGAGAGGCTAGGATTGAACTCTCCCCCTCAACCTGGGTAAGATAGATGTGTCATTCCCATCTTGACAATCATTCTGAGAAAGGCAGAGCTGTCCAATCCTTTGGTAAGGATATCTGCAAGATGATCTTTCGATGATACATGGTTAATAAATACTAGACCACTGCCTAATTTTTCTTTAATAAAATGTCTATCTACTTCTATGTGCTTGGTCCTGTCATGCTGGACTGGATTCTGGGCTATGCTGATTGCTGATTTGTTGTCACATTATAGCTTCATGGGATCGTCCCACTTGATTCTTAGGTCTTCTAGAATCATCTTGATCCATAGTAACTCATATATTCCCAAGGTCATAGCTCTATATTTTGCTTTTGCATTAGATCTTGCCACCACATTTTATTTCTTGCTTCTCCATGTAACTAGGTTCCCTTCAAGAACTATGCAGTATCTAGAGGTTGATCTTATGTCTATTGGTGATCCTGCATAATCAGCATTAGTGTATGCTTCTATGGTTATTTCATGATCTCTTCTAAAGGAACAATTATTAGGTCCTCCGACCGGACGTAGAGCTACGTCCGTATGAGCTAAAATCGCGCCAAAAAATGAGAAATACCGAGCAATACCAAACAATAATAAGGAATACCATCATGTGAAGACCCAATACCGAGTTATACCGAGCTATACCGAGCAATACTGAGTTATACAAAAAAATACCGAGTTTTCCCTAGGAAAAACTCGGTATTGCTCGGTATAGCTCGGTATAACTCGGTATTGGTCTTTACAGAGCGGTATTCCTCGCTATTACCAAATAATACCTAGCAATACCGAGCAAATACCGAATTTTTTGGCGGGATTTTAGTGCCGACCGGACGTTCCTCTACGTCCGGTCGGAGGACCTAATAATTGTTCATTCTAAAGAGAATCCCTATCTTTGGGTTTCCCTTAAGGTTATGTAGTATTTTGTATACTCCTTACATATGTGTCTGTTTTGGATATTGCATAAACTGATAGACCATAATTATAGCAAATGCTATATCTGGTCTGGTGTGGGAAAGGTATATCAATTTTTCCATAAGTATCTGGTAAGCACCCTTGTCTATATTTAGATCTTCTTTAGTTTCCCCTAATTTGAGATTTGGTTCTACTGGTGTTAGTACTGGCTTGCATGCTAGTTTTCCATTCTCATTCAGAAGATCTTTAATGTATTTTTATTGTGAGATGAAGATTCCTTTGTTGGAGTGAGCTACTTCAATTCCAAGAAAGTATTTTAGTCTACCAAATTTTTTGAAATCAAATTCCTTGGTAAGGTTTTTCCTTAGACTCACTTTCTCTTTTTCATTATTCCCAGTCAAGATAATATCATCCACTTAAACTAATAATATTGTGATATCCCCTGAATTTGAGTGTTTAAAAAATAGTGCATGGTCTTCTTGACTATGTTTATACTCATTAAGAAGCATGAAGTTTGAGAATTTTTCAAACCAGGCCCTTGGTGATTGTTTGAGCCCATATAGAGCCTTTTTTATGCACGCCTTCATACCTCCAGATTTTTCCTTAAATCATAACGGTATTTCCATAAATATTTCTTCTTCCAGGTCCTCATATAGGAATGTGTTGACCTCTAGGTATTCACCAACAGAACAAAAAAAAAGTAATCAAAATACCTGTAAGCCATCGGGTCCACGAATCCTGCCGAGGTTACGCTGAGTCGGCGCCGCTTGCGTCGCGTCTCCGCAATTCCTGCATGAATCCCGCTCTCGATCGTCGCTCTTCGACGTCTTTAAAGGCGAACCGAGCGGACATCTCTCGGCTGCTCTTCCACACTCGGTTCCACTCGCGATTCCATTCTCCGCTCTCTGCTTCTCCCTTCGCATGTTTCTCGGCTAGACCCCGATCTCCAAGTGCCGAGCTCCTTCCCCCCATCTCCGGCGTCCCTTCCCTATCGGATCGAAGGTTCCGACCTTTTGATCGGAACCAGCGACGGGAGTCGCTCACTGTGACGTTAACTTTCTCCCTTTCACACGACTTCTTCGGCCAAATCCCGAGAGAGAGAGGAAAAGAGAAAGATACCAAGTTCTTACCTCACTCACATCCGAGTTCCTCCCGTCGATCCTCTCCAACCGCTCCTTGGCTGTCCGACTTCACTCGCTCCTTCGACGGCTTCCGTTCCTATCGAATCGGAAGTCTGACATTTTGATCAGAAGCCATACGGGAGCTCGTCCCTCCTCCTCCGCCCCCTTTGCTTGTGCCGATCATTTACACAAGCCGAGAAAGAGAGAGAGAAGGAGAGAGAGGCCGATCCATCCTACTTTGTCCGATCGGAAGCAACGAACTGAGAACTCGTTTGCTGTGTAGGTAACGCTCTCCCATTCGCACTCTTCTTCGGCCAGATGCCGAATTAAAGAGATGAACGAGGGGTTTTAACTCTCTCTCAGATTTGAACAGGATTTGGAATAAATCCTGCTTAAATTCTATTTTAATTTTGCCTTAATTTAGTTTAAATCATGTGCAAATTTTATTCATTAAATATTAATTATAATTATTTACAATTATTTGTTATTAATTATAAATGATTATAAATTAGTTATCATCAAATTATAATTAATTATTATTAAATATAATTAATTGTAATTAATTATGATTAATTGAGTGTTAATCATAATTTATTATAATTATTTATTTTAATATTAATTAATTAGCATTAATGATAATTAAGTGTTATTATTTATGATTAATTTCAATTAATTTTTCATTAATTATAATTAATAAAACATGAATGAAGTAAGAAAAATGCTTCCCCTCCACTCTCTTTCCTCGGCATTCGTGTCGGACCGGCAAACCACCTAAGCACGCCTTTGGTGCGCGTGGTAGGAGGGAACCCGGTGCGACACCTACGACGAGGGAGGCGAGTGACCCCTCGATCCACGTGCCAACCCCGACAAATCCCGCGGAGGTATGAAATTTTCTAAACTCAAAACTCTGTTTCAATGTTCGTGGCGAACCGGAAAACCGCCCCAAGCACGCCTTTGGTGCGCGTGGTGGGATGGGACCCCGGTGCGGCACCTACGGCGAGGCGGGGTCGCTCATAAGTACCTCCGAGCGGGGGGAAATGTCAAAATTGCTATCTTTTCATCAAAATGCTTTTTATAAAAACCCCAAGCACGCCTTTGTTGGCCGTGGTGGTGAGAAAAAAAATAAACAATACAACCGCCGCGCGCGGTGTCTCACAAACACCAACCGTGCACGCCTTTGGTGGCGTGGCGGGTAGGCGGCCTCTTGGTTTTTTCCCCTAAACGGGGAGAGACGCCGGGAGGCTGCCGAAATTTTGTCTGAAAAAGACAAGGACTTGAAGCAAAATTGGACTTGTGGACTTGATTCAATCAATCTAAATGAACTTGAACCCAATTAAATTCAATCCTAAATGAATATGAACTTGGACTCGCAAGGTTGGACTCAAAACTTGTGGACATCGAACTTGAACGAATCTGCAAAGACTTCAGAAGACAGTGAACTTTGACATTGAACTAAAATTTGTGGATATAGAATTTGAGCTCGGACTTGAACAAGACTACAAGAACTTGATTGAACTTGAAAGAACAATGTAGAATATCATAAGGAGCTTGAAAATGATCTTAATTTGAATCTTAATAAGTGGTAAGCTCAAGCTAAGTCCAAACAACTTGAAGCTTGATTCAAATTAGATGGCAAAGACTTGCAAATTCAAGTGTTACTTGAACAATCACAAGGTTTTGAATCATATGCAAGAGCATTTGAATCCGAATTTGGACCAAATACAAAGGGCTTTGAGCTCATTTTGAACAAACGTGAATGTACAACAAGATTAATGGTCACAAGAAATTGGGCCTTAGATCCAATTGTTTGTGATCATACAAATGATAGAAGGTGACTCAAGGGAATTCAAATAAATGCTAGAAGACTTGAGGCATGTGGAATAAGATCTTAGTTCAATGAACAAGCAATCAAAATGGAAAGGTTTAATGATAAAGCTTGAGCGTTCAACTAGATATACACAAATTAATATATCAGACTACAACAAATACGTTATTGTAGGAGATGTGATAACCTACCCTTAAATCATCATGCAAGATCTAATTGAAGGTGTCAATAGTCGTGATCATTCAAATGCATCCAAAAGAACATCTTATGAGCAATGTAAAGATGATGAGGATCAATGTGTATATCGATCATACGAGCAAATACGATTGCTCTCTTGCAAATAAAAGAAGTTGATACATATGATAGTGAATTCACAAACAAGCATCACCACATATATTTCCAAGTTCATCATACATGTTGCAAGCATAATGTGATCTTTAAATAAGGAGGGTCATGGAAGAAAGAGCTTGACCTTTACGCAAGCAAGGATGATAACTCTTATTACATCTATGTACAAACACTGACGAAAGATTGTAGATGTTAGAAGAAATTCTAGTGTGCCCATAAGTAACTGTAGAAGGTTTATCATGCATACGGTTATTCATCTGCAAGCTCATACAAATAACAAAGGCAGGAGATTAGTTAGTGCACTATGACCCTCCTACGAAATTAACAAATAGTGCACGACAGTCTACCTGTACGAAGCAGCGAATAATTCTATCCAGAAGCTGCTACGCCACCGGATCTGCAGCATTCGTACAAGCAGACAGAAGGCGTCTATTCCAAGAATACCCCCGCACAGCACCTTAACTTGTATGCACATAGATACACCAAAAGGGGAAGGGAAAATACAATCTTAACCCGCATGGGCCCCGGCGAGCGTGTTATTGGTACACACGTGACGTCTAGGGATGCTGCGCGGGTTGACAAGTGAATTCAGGGTTCGAAACTGATCCTTCTATACGGGTCAATAGAAGTCGACAGGGTTCGAACCATTAAGCAAATATAAGGTTGTGGCGACCGGTATATTTGCTTTAAAACTTTCATATTAGGTCTTCAAGGCCTACAACAATATGAATTCACTATCAAAGGGCATGAAGCCTACAAAACCCGATCCTCTGTCGACAGCCCGACAGAGTTGACAAGGTTCAATCCATAAAAAGAAATGACCCCCGAACACCCCGATGATGGCCGTGTTGAATGCAGATCTCAACCGGAGGGGTTCCCAAACATTTTTCAAACATCTCCCAAATATCCAAAGTTCATAGCTCCACCCAAAATACCCATAAAAATCCAAAAATCTAAACTCCACAAAAATCTCAAAATCCCCAAAATCCCAAAAATATTTAAAATTGAAATAAATCCATCAACGCAGTTAAAGCAAAATCCATCCGCCCTCCGCAACAGTTTGCCGAGGCGGACAAATTAAAGGTTACTTCAGCTCACAAAGAGCCAAACGCCTAGTCGAAAATATCACTAGGATCCATTCTCAAACAATCTCTTGCCAGTAAGGGCGTGGTACGTGTCCTCTAACCGGCAGTTTCGCCGCCAAATGGCACTGCAGGTAAACGGTAATGACCCGGGGCCCTCTGAACCGAGTGGTTTTGCCGCCAAATGGCACCACAGATAGCGGTTATGGCCAGAGCCAATACGCTCCTTAATGGCGTTAAATCCTTGAGATATGAATCAATAGGATATGATCGATAGGGCACAAAGCCCTCTGTAAGCTAAGGTGGATTCAAATTTGTCCCCTTAGACAAACATTCAACCCCGGTCTACAAGGTTCCCTTGGACGAAGCAACCCATGGCTGCCGACAAGGATCCTTCTGTCAGGTTGGGTCGACTACCTCCTCTGACTAAGTAGACCAGAGACCATGATGGCCCGGGATGACGGAACCATGGGATCTTGATCGGGTCCATCATCCATTCCCCCACCATCCGCTTTAAGTGCTAGATGGTGAAAATTTCTATTTTAAATACCAAATCTTCCAAATATCCAGACTTCCCAAATTCACAAACCCAAATCCAATTTCTACCAATATCAAAATCCAAATCCATTGCTGCTACTATATGCCAGATACACGTATTTATATACGTATCTGATTGACGACTAGCCTTAATCGAAAGTTCTCTCTCGTGATCGGGAGGGGTAATTAACTATAGGGGCTTGCGCCTATAGGAAACCAGAACTCAGATCATAAAGTCCTCACAAAATGAGGGCGAAATCTCTGGGTAGTGTCTTATCTACAAACCCATCTGCCTTCCAAAATTTACCTCGGAACTTATTTCGTTAAAACTCCCTCGCCGAAAAAAGAAAGAGCGAGCGGAGGCCGGGGCCGAATTTTTGGAGCCCACAGATTTCTGGCGACTCCACTGGGGTTTGGTTTCTCTTTCCATCTTTGGCTAGTCGTCTCAGTGCTATAGTAGCAGACATATCAAATCGTACTCAAAATTTTGAGTCTTTCGCAATGATCATTTAATGAATCAAAGCCCTGAATATTCTAAAATGATCATTTGACAAATTCATTTGGCATTCAGCATAGTTTTAAAAATTATTTTATTATCTGCTTAGGCTAATCATTTTTGTCTATTTTTATTTTTGTGTTCTGTGCAAGTCTCTGCATTTTGAAAGTGCGGGGTGATGTATCAGATTCTGATTACTAACCCTTGCCTTTCATTTATGCAGATGGATCTACAGAACACCCCGATGACTGTCCAGCTGGGACAAGGAGCCAGGATCCAACTGGCTAATGTTATTATTGAGACTGTAAATGCCGGAGCTACCATCCAGTTCGGTAGCGTTGACTTCCCGGCGATTGCTGCAAGGAGTGCCGCCATTCCTGTGAATGGTAGGAATGCTGAGAAGTCTGCCAGGAGATTCAATGCTGATGAAGCTCCTATCCGTCGTGTGCATCTGCCGGCACAACGACCTGTTGCTGAAAATTCTCGTGGGAGAATTTCTGTATTTGAAAGGCTATCCCAGCCTGAGGCCCTGACCACCAGGAGAATTATAAATGGTGGAAGAGTTTCTGTGGTGACTGCAAACACCACACCCCTGCCAACCAGGTTATCTGCACCTGGGAAATATGATGCTGAAGCCTCCTCATCTGGAGGAAGGCTTACAAGGAGGCAGAGAAGAAAAATGAATGCTGAACTCCGAGCTCAGCATCAACAACTGCCAATTCATCCTTCCAATCTGCCGGCCCAAGTGCCTGAAGCTAATGTTCCCACTTGGAACAAGTTTACTGACCTGAAGTGGGTCAAAAGAAATAGCTCTACTGGAGAGCTAAAGAAATCTTTTTGGGATCGACGGCCTGAAGCCCCAATCCCTCCAAAGAAGAAAGAGCCCGAAACTCTGTCTGCTCGAGTATACAGAGTCCTGAAGACTGTAAAGGAGAAGGGGCTGAAGAAAAATAAATTCCAACGGCCTTTGGTGATCGAGGCTAGGAGAACCCCGCCAAAAGAGCGTCTGTCCTTTGCTACAGAAAGAAGAGAAAGAAGATATGTTCCACGCGGTGAACATCGGGGCGTGACACCTGAATTACAGATTCAGGGATCCGCCGCTGAAAGGTCCCGGTGGAAAGGAAAACAAGTCTGGAGGCCAAAGCCTCGAAGAAATGAGAAAGATAGAAGAGAAAGGAGGATTGATCTGGGCGTGACATCCGGTGAGGCTTCCCGGAGATCCGCCCCCATCTACGAACAACGTCAGAAGTGGGCCCCAAAAAGGACCCATAATGACATTTCTCCAGACGGTAGACACCTTGGAGAATCCTCCAGGGGATCCCGTCGCCCTCCATCTCCTCCAAAAGAAAAGACCAACTTCGATCGCAGCCCACTAATCGAAGAAGTCCCCGTGCCTAATCAAGAACCGGAAATCCAATGGCGCCGTCGTTCGGAGATCCGAGTACTGGAGGAAAATATAGATGATCAAAATATGGAGGGAGAAGAATTCCTTGAAGGAGGAGAAAATATTGAAGAAAACATTGATGAATTTATGGAGGAAAATTTAGAAGAAAATATTGATGAATTTCTAGAGGAAAATCTAGAAGAAGAAATTCAAGAAACAAATGACACTCTGGATATGGAAGTTGTCTATATGGTGACACATATAGACATCGATGATGGTGTCAATTATGATGATGATGAAGATGAAGAGCGTTGGCAACCGCCACCCAGGCAAGTATACCGTCGTCGTCGTAGAGAAGGGTCCACCACTGGCAGGAGTCGTCATTCTCAAGAAGAAGAAGAAGTGGAGGAAGTGAATGATAATCATTCTGATGCTGAAGATGTCACACTCGCTGAAATGCGGCGACAAATGAGGCGACAAATGAAAGCCAAAGACAGGGAAATCTCTCAGTTAAATGAGAAGATGACTGAGATGATGACTCAAATGGGGACGATGATGCAGATGATGCAGAGAACTGTCGCTGTTGGTGCCATGCCCAATCCTCCTGCTGATCCTCCAAATTTTCAGATGCCTCAAGTCTCGGGAGTACGAGATATTCCTGAAGGTGGTCACGAGGCTCATAATGTCATCCGTCAGCCCACTCCACAAAATGTTGCAAGTACTTCTGAACCTGTGACTGCTGCACAGTTGGAAGGAATAATAACAGAAAGGATCAGGGCCACCATAGCCGTTGATCAAGCAGAAAAGTTGGTGGGCAAAGGTCGTCCGTATCCTGCTGAATACGACCAAGTACCATACCCGAAAGGGTATTCGGTCCCAAAGTTCAACACTTTCAATGGTAATAACAACCCTAGACAGCATCTGGCACAGTTTAAAGCCACCTGTGGGAATACAGGAGGAAATGACGCCCTACTCTTCCGACAATTCGTCAGCAGTTTGACAGCAACTGCTTTCGAATGGTATGCTGAACTGCCGAATGATTCTGTGAAAACCTTCGCAGAATTGGAAAATATGTTCGTGAAGAGATTTGCTAGTGCAACGGAGAAAATAATGATCGCTGACCTCGCTCTGGATAAGAGAAAAAGAGAAGAATCAGTGACCAAATATATCACTCGCTGGCGCAATTTGAGCATGAAATGTGAGCAACAGTTAGAAGAAGAGCATGCCGTACAGTTGTTAATGGGCAACATTGATGACAAGATGCAACCCTTCCTGTGCATGGCTACAATCAACACATTTCAAGACTTGCTCGACAGAGTGGCCAAATTTGAGAAACTGAATTTGTCCAGATCAGAAAATCACTCTGATAAGCCCAAGAAGGCTAAGGCCCCAGGTGCTAGAAGAGGTGAAGCCGACTCTACATTCTTCTCCAGAGCTGATAGAGAAAAGCAGGTGATTTACAATGTAGACAAGGGCAAACAGTCGATACAATATCAAGAAAAGCCCAAACAGGTCTACAACTCCAACCCCCAACCGAAGCTGATATTAGGGGGAAATGATAAGCCACGGACTTATCAAACTGGAGGCCAGAAACAAACAACAGGAACTGGTGATAGAACGTTCCAATCCCTTAAAGATAAAATGAATAAAGAGTATTCATTCAAAAGGGAAAGTGTCGCCAAATTATTTCGACAAGTGTTGAAATCGGGTTTAGAACTGCCTGAATGCAAGAGACCCGAAGAGTCGAAGCACACTGGTGACCCAAATTATTGCCCATATCATCGTGTACTCAGCCATCCTATTGAAGATTGCTACATCTTTAAGGATTGGCTTGAAAGAAAATATCAAAAAGGGGAACTCACTTTGTCCGACAATGTGTTGTCTCACCCTAGAAAAAGAATCAACTCGCGTGGTCACGTCCTCTTCCGTACCCCTGGTTGAAGAAAGAAGAAAAATGAAAAGAAGCCAATTCAAGAAGAAAAAGTGGAGACTGCGGTTTCCAAGAAGACTGTGAAAATGTTGAAGCAACTTGAAGGAGTTTCAGGTGTAAAGTGGAAGTCTCCTATTGAGCCAATGATAGATTTGAAGGCACTGCCAGTGGTACGACCTTCTACTTCAAAATAGTTTTCCAATCAAAGTAGTTCTTCAAAGGCTGAAAAGAAGAAATCATCCAAGAAGAAAACCAAGTTGAAAAAGCCTAAGGAGAAAATGACGGCAACTCAGAGAGTTATTAACAGTTTGGATGAATATTACCAAACTGTGAGGCGACCTGTCAAGCTCGCTGACTTCATGTCGGAGCTTAAGATAGATGAAGTCGAAGAAAATGATGAGAATTCTCTTCCCAAAGAAGTATGTCGGGTCATCTCAGTGATGCCGAGTACCTCAATGAAAGAAGAATGCACAGAAGAAGTACCTTCTGAATCCTGTATGATGGTTTTGCCAATGGATTACAGCTCGGAGGAAGATTTATATTTTCCAGAGGGAGACGAATCAGACCCTAGCATAGCGTCTCGGATGGGACATGTAAACCTAGGTGGTGATTCTGAATCAACAGATGAGTCCCTAGATGCAGCGATGGCTGACTCTGAAGAAAATGAACAATTAAATGACTCTGAACCGGAGGAGATTGCTCAAGTGCAGTTAAGAAGCGGCAAGATACTACCGCCTCCACCGAAGAAAGGGGTCCCTATTAAAGATAAGGAAAAAGAGATAGTTATCAACGATGATATTATCCCTGAAGATCCTAAGAAAAAGAAGACTTCAGCCAATGGGATAGATTATAAACATCTTATCTCATTTGAGAAAAATCCCAGCACAACTCAGTATATACGACGCCTTGGTGATGTCTAAAGACCTTCGGGAGACTCTGATTCAGGCTCTCAAAGATCCCGAAAGATACGAGGCGTATTTTGCTGAACGAAGTTTGACTGAAGTTCTGCAAGCTCGTAATGAGCCATTCATTACTTTCTCCGAAGAGGATATGATGCTCGGAACTGCAGACCATAACCGTCCTCTGTACATTACTGCAGAGAGCGATAAGCTGATCATTAGTCGAATCCTGATCGATCCCGGATCCTCCATAAATCTGATAAGCTTGAAAGCACTGAGATCCCTCTGCCTTGATGTGGAACATCTCGGGCCAGATAAGTTAATGGTGCATGGTTTCAACGAGAAAGGGCAGAAGACCCTTGGATCATTCATGCTCCCTCTTGTATTTGGAGAGCTCCATACAGAAGCTAAATTCCATGTGATAGATGCGGATACTTCATTCAAGGCGCTACTAGGTCGCCCCTGGTTGCATGAATATGGCATTGTTCCCGTCAACATTACACCAGTGTATGAAATATCTCAAAGATGGAGAAGAATTCAGGATCTCTGGTGACATTCAGCCTTTCACAGTTCATGAAGCAACAGTTTATGAAGATGCACGGTATTTCATGCCAAAGAAGCAAAAGTCTTCGACCTCTCTCGAAGCTAGAGCATCAAATTCAAAGACTGCAAAGCGACCTGAAAGAGAAGGTGAGAAAAAGCAGGTGGGGAGAAAGAAGGCAGCGCCGACTCTTCCCAAAGCACCGACCGTTCCAAAAGAAAAGAAATACGTACCTCATCTTGGGAGTGATACGGATGAAGATGATGATACTCCTGCCAAATCTCGAAGAGTATGCCAGTCCACAGACGAATGGAGTAGGCATGTTGAATTTTCAAATGATGATTATGACTACGATTCTATCTATATGAACACGGTGCAGAATGTGTTCTCTAGAAGAATTGACAGCCTATCAATTTCAGATAGTGTACTCGTAGTCACACGTGTTCCCTTGCAACACTTTAAAGAAATCATCTCACGCGAGGTGCATAAGGTTGAAGAACTCGCTACTCTTTATCTGCCTCCCCGTAAAAATGGGACTGTGCCAAAGAATGTGTTATATTCTACGGGAGTTCGTGAAGAGGAGAATCACGACTGGGATCGTATGCTCCTCGACTCCGATGAATTATTTCCTACGAGGCTACCTAGGTTCAATACCAAAAATATCCAGAGAATGCTACGAAAACAAGTCAATATTCCTACCACCAAACGACAACTTCGTACAAGTCTGGGCCTTTGGTATGGAAGGAGTCCGCGCCCGTTACGACAGAAGGACACAGATGCATATAAAGGTATTGGATTCATCAAAAGAAAATTCCTCCGGAAAGAGATTTGTCGCGCCATCACATGCGTGGAAATTGAATCCGAAGATGGTGATGCTGAAGAGATATACGAAGCTGATGATTATGATGAACAGCCCGTAGAAGCTGAACCTGCACCAGAAGAGCTTGAAGATGGTGGACAGGCAGCCACTATGGATGAACTAAAAGAAGTCAACTTGGGGACTGAGGAAGATCCTCGCCCAACCTTCATTAGTTCTCTCCTACCCGAAGAACAAATAGAAGAAATGAAAGAGCTCCTCTGTGAATTCAGGGACTGCTTTGCCTGGACATATGCTGAGATGCCCGGCTTATCCCCTGATGTAGCGGTTCACAGATTAGCAATCAAACCGGATGCAGCACCCGTCAAACAAGCTCCAAGGAGAATGAGATTGGAGATTGAAGAACAAGTGATTGCTGAAACAAAGAAATTACTAGAGGCAGGCTTCATCCGAGAAGAAAAATACGCTGACTGGATTGCTAATATCGTCCCGGTGAAGAAAAAGAACGGGCAAATTCGTGTCTGTATTGACTTCAGGGACCTAAACAAGGCGTGCCCAAAAGATGATTTTCCACTCCCTGTATCCGAACTCCTGGTGGACAATACGTCCAACTACGACATGTTCTCCTTTATGGATGGATCGTCAGGATACAATCAAATCAAGATGGCTCCTGAAGATGAAAAGCATACATCGTTCAGAACGCCCATCGGCATTTTCTGCTATACAGTCATGCCCTTTGGCCTAAAGAATGCTGGTGCCACCTACCAGCGGGCGATGACTCATATATTCGATGATTTGATACATCAGAAGGTCGAGTGTTATGTAGATGACCTTGTTGTCAAAAGTCTTGGCCGAAATGATCACTTAAAAGATCTCAGAATAGTATTTGAGAGAATCAGAAAGTTTGATCTGAAGATGAATCCTCTCAAATGTGCTTTTGGGGTCTCTTCCGGCAAATTCCTGGGGTATGTTGTTCGTCATCGAGGAATAGAGATCGACCCCAACAAAATTAGGGCGATCACGGAGATGCCACCGCCAAGGAACCTTCGACAGCTCCGATCATTGCAAGGACAACTGGCTTTCATTCGGAGATTCATATCAAATCTATCGGGTAAGTGCCAGCCATTTTCAAAGCTAATGAAGAAAGACGTCCGTTTCAAATGGGATGCAGAATGTCAGGAGGCGTTTGATAGCATCAAGAGATATCTGTTGAATCCGCCCATTCTAGCAGCGCCAATTCCGGGGAAGCCTCTTATACTGTATACAGCTGCACTAGAAGAGTCCCTCGGAGCACTATTGACCCAGAATAATGAAGAAGGAAAAGAAAATGCGCTCTACTATATCAGTCGAAGGTTGATTGGAGCAGAAAGCCGTTACTCTCCTATTGAAAAACATTGCCTGGCACTGATTTTTGCAGTTCAGAAACTCCGCCATTACATGTTATCCCACAAAATCACACTGATATCAAAGATCGATCCGCTGAAGTTCTTGATGACAAGACCAGCGTTGACAGGTCGTCTAGCCAGGTGGGCAGTATTGTTGTTGCAGTTTGAAATCATATACATGCCACAGAAGGCGGTGAAAGGACAGGCCTTGGCAGATTTTCTTGCTTGCTGCACACACCAATCTCAGCTGATTCTCCACTAAATGATGATTTGCCCGATGAGCAGATTATGCAGGTCGAGGAGAATGAAAGGCTACCATTCTGGGAAATGTACTTCGACGGGGCATCGTCAATTAGACCTGTCCGACCTCCAAATATTGCAAAAGCCCGAGCCGGCATCGGTCTCATTTTCGTAGCACCGGAGGGAGGTATAATGAGATTTTCATTCAGTTTGACTGAACCTCGGACCAATAATGAAGCCGAGTACGAAGCTCTATTAGCAGGTCTGGAGATTGCGATCGATGTCAGAATCCAACATCTCCAAATCTTTGGTGATTCTCAACTTGTAATAAATCAAGTACTTGGAATTTACAAGGTTGGCAAAGTTGAATTGGCCCACTATCACAGACGAGCTCTCGAGCTTCTGCAGCAAGTACCAAATATCAAAATGGCTCGAGTTCCTCGAGGACAGAATGCTAAAGCAGATTGTCTGGCCAAATTAGCCAAAGAAATGGCGAACATCAACGAGGAGAGTCCCATATTCATTGGGGTTTACACTCGTAGGGTCTTGGAGCCCGCTCTGTTACAATTCCCGAGGGCAGAAGGAATTCCGGATTCAAGTCAGCAGGATGAAACTCCAGTTGACCCTCGGCCTCTCCATCAGATTGCTATGGAGAATTATCCAGAAGAACATCATGTGGCCAAGAGACGTAAAGCTAGTCAAGCTTCAGAATCGTGGTGGCATTGTTTAGATATTGAAGTCGAAAATGATTGGAGACAGCCATTCATTGACTACTTCAAGGAAAACAAACTCCCGACAGAAAAGTCTATGGCCGCACAAATTCGAAAAAGGGCATTGAGATACGCATTTGTTAATGACACGTTGTACAGACGAGCCTTCGATCAAATGTGGCTAAGGTGCCTGGGGACCAAGGAAGCTGATAAAGTGGTGACAGAAGTCCACGAAGGACTTTGTGGAGCACATCAGTCAGGTCCCAAAATGGCCGTCAAAATCAAGAGGATGGGATATTATTGGCCAACTATGGTCAAGGATTGTATCGATCACGCTAAGAGGTGTCACGAATGTCAAATCCACGGTGATGTTATACATCAACCGCCAAATCCTCTACACCCAACAATAGCTTCCTGGCCATTTGAATGTTGGGGCACAGACATAATTGGGCCAATAGATCCGCCGTCATCAGCGGGACACCGTTTCATTCTGGCAGCGACGGATTACTTTTCCAAGTGGGCAGAAGCAGCTCCATTCAGAGAAGTCACATCCGAACATGTGATTAACTTTTTCACCCATAATGTCGTCTACAGATTCGGTGTACCACGCCGCATAATCTCAGACAATGGTACTGCATTTTAAGAGTGCAAAAAATTTACAAGTTCGTTGATCGGCACAAAATCGATTGGCGATATTCATCCATATACAATCCAAGAGCAAATGGATTGGCAGAAGCCTTCAACAAGACACTGGTGAAATTGTTGAAGAAGATTCTCACCAAGAATAAAAGAGAGTGGCATACGAAAATGGCAGAGGCACTGTGGGCTTATCGTACAACCCTATAAGACGCCAACCAAAGCCACTCCTTACTCTCTAGTGTTCGGTGTTGAAGCCGTATTACCATTGGAGATTGAACTGCCATCACTACGGGTAGCAATTCAGAATGAGCTTACTCAAGAACAAAATGCCCGTCTCAGAATGGAAGAGCTTGATGCACTTGATGAACTCAGGTTACAAGCTCAACAAAATTTGGAAATCTACCGAGGAAGAATGGCAAAGTCCTTTGATCGAATGGTGCGTCCTCGATCATTTCAGGAAGGAGAATTGGTCCTGGTGCTGAGAAGACCAATCATCCCACATCGAAAAATCGGTGGCAAATTCGTATCCAATTGGGAAGGCCCCTTCGTCATCGAGAAGGTGTACCAAGGAGGAGCTTATCAGTTGATTGATCTGAATGGTCAGAGGCCTATGCCACCTATAAACGGTCGACATTTAAAGAAATATCATGCATGAAAAATTCCATAACTAATGTATTTTTGTGATGAATAATATTTTAGTTGTCAATGCATGCTTATATTTTGAAATTCTCTTGTATAACAAGAACGCATTTCAAAATCCCCCATCAGACTGGGGGCATTTTTAAATATTTATTTGGGTCGACATCGCGCTGCATGCCGAGATCCCCAAATAAATATTTTTAAATCTCAAAGAAACAAAGCCTATCCAAAATGCCCCTACGAGACAGGGGGCATTTTAAATATTCATTTGGGTCGACATCGTGCTATACGCCGAGATCCCCAAATAAATATTTAAAAATCTTATATTCCAAATCTATTTCATTCTGAAATGTCCCTGCGAGACAGGGGGCATTTTAAATATTTATTCGGGTCGACATCGCGCTGCGTGCCGAGATCCCCGAATAAATATTTAAAATTATCAATCCAGATATTCTTATGTGCCAGAGAATATAAATATTTGTTTTCTAAAGTATATGCAGGTGATCTTTTAAAAATTAGAGACACCTTCTCCAACAAACCAAGACTCAAAAGTCAAGAAAGAGACTTTTTGTGGCTACACACTCCTACAAAATTGAGCCGAAGAAGCTTGAAGTCTTTCAACAGCCTGAAGCTTAAGGTTCGAATGGGTGTAAAAGGTCGGATCCAACACGCCCAAATATGGCCGGATCGCTGGCAGCTTCGTCTACTCAACAAGCCATAAGAAAGGCCGTAGTAGCGGAACCCTCACTTCGTCAACCCGTCAGTAGGGACTGTAGGAAGTACGAAGACAAATTTGACTCGACAAGTTTAAGTGATCGTAGTCTACAAAATTCTCCTAAATGACTGGAGAATCAAAGTTCCAGTAGAAGGATGAGTCTCAAACAACTACCAAATGTTCGTAGGCTCCAAAATCTACAACCACAAGGGATGACTCCCAAATCTACCAACTTCAGCAAAATCAGCATTGAGGAGCGCAATTCTCATAGCTCAAGTCTGAAGCCTGAATGGGTGTAAAAGGTCGGATCCAACAAGCCCAAATATGGCCGGATCGCTGGCAGCTCCATCTACTCAACAAGCCATAAGAAAGGCCGTAGTAGAGGAACCCCCATCTCAGCAACCAGAGGACAAAGAGCTGTCAAATTCTAGCTCTCCCGATCTGATGAACTCTAGTGGTCCAGATTAAAGTCTTCTCAAGTGGTTAAGGATCAAGATACTACCTACGTTCGGTACTATCAACTGAATCCAGAGCCTGCAAATCCTTCAACAAATCCGTAAAGCACAATCTTTCTTCAACAAGTCCGTCAAAGCACAAAGCAAAGGACCGAAGAAAATTATCCCAAAGTTCGTGAAAAGCCCAAGGCTGAACTAAGAGGATTCCGTCATCAACAAGTCCGTTATGCACAAAAGCTCTGGACCGATGACTTTTCGCCATCGACCCAGTACAAACCTAAGGGTTTAGGTCATCGGCATCTATTCCTTCAACAAGCCCGCCAAAGCAAAAAGCATAGGGCCGAAGGTACAAAAATCACCTGACAAGTCAATAAAGACAAATCAGGAAATTCTCCATCATTTTCCACAGCACAAAATATAAGACAAAAGAAATTAACATGTCAACCATCTATTGATACATCTAAAAGCTTTATGGAGAAGAAAGGTTTTAGTGTGACATCCAAGCAAAATTTTGGAGATCCACTAAAGAAGAATCGTGGTGTGACATCCAAATAAATTTTGGAGATCCACTAAATGGAATCCTTGTGTGACATCTAAAGTAAATATCTAGATATCCACAGGGTCAATCAGCATACAACAAACGTGGCTCGCTCCAGACGCGTACCACATTTGTTGGGGGGCATTTGTTGACCTCTAGGTATTCACCAACAGAACAAAAAAAAAGTAATCAAAATACCTGTAAGCCATCGGGTCCACGAATCCTGCCGAGGTTACGCTGAGTCGGCGCCGCTTGCGTCGCGTCTCCGCAATTCCTGCATGAATCCCGCTCTCGATCGTCGCTCTTCGACGTCTTTAAAGGCGAACCGAGCGGACATCTCTCGGCTGCTCTTCCACACTCGGTTCCACTCGCGATTCCATTCTCCGCTCTCTGCTTCTCCCTTCGCATGTTTCTCGGCTAGACCCCGATCTCCAAGTGCCGAGCTCCTTCCCCCCATCTCCGGCGTCCCTTCCCTATCGGATCGAAGGTTCCGACCTTTTGATCGGAACCAGCGACGGGAGTCGCTCACTGTGACGTTAACTTTCTCCCTTTCACACGACTTCTTCGGCCAAATCCCGAGAGAGAGAGGAAAAGAGAAAGATACCAAGTTCTTACCTCACTCACATCCGAGTTCCTCCCGTCGATCCTCTCCAACCGCTCCTTGGCTGTCCGACTTCACTCGCTCCTTCGACGGCTTCCGTTCCTATCGAATCGGAAGTCTGACATTTTGATCAGAAGCCATACGGGAGATCGTCCCTCCTCCGCCCCCTTTGCTTGTGCCGATCATTTACACAAGCCGAGAAAGAGAGAGAGAAGGAGAGAGAGGCCGATCCATCCTACTTTGTCCGATCGGAAGCAACGAACTGAGAACTCGTTTGCTGTGTAGGTAACGCTCTCCCATTCGCACTCTTCTTCGGCCAGATGCCGAATTAAAGAGATGAACGAGGGGTTTTAACTCTCTCTCAGATTTGAACAGGATTTGGAATAAATCCTGCTTAAATTCTATTTTAATTTTGCCTTAATTTAGTTTAAATCATGTGCAAATTTTATTCATTAAATATTAATTATAATTATTTACAATTATTTGTTATTAATTATAAATGATTATAAATTAGTTATCATCAAATTATAATTAATTATTATTAAATATAATTAATTGTAATTAATTATGATTAATTGAGTGTTAATCATAATTTATTATAATTATTTATTTTAATATTAATTAATTAGCATTAATGATAATTAAGTGTTATTATTTATGATTAATTTCAATTAATTTTTCATTAATTATAATTAATAAAACATGAATGAAGTAAGAAAAATGCTTCCCCTCCACTCTCTTTCCTCGGCATTCGTGTCGGACCGGCAAACCACCTAAGCACGCCTTTGGTGCGCGTGGTAGGAGGGAACCCGGTGCGACACCTACGACGAGGGAGGCGAGTGACCCCTCGATCCACGTGCCAACCCCGACAAATCCCGCGGAGGTATGAAATTTTCTAAACTCAAAACTCTGTTTCAATGTTCGTGGCGAACCGGAAAACCGCCCCAAGCACGCCTTTGGTGCGCGTGGTGGGATGGGACCCCGGTGCGGCACCTACGGCGAGGCGGGGTCGCTCATAAGTACCTCCGAGCGGGGAGAAATGTCAAAATTGCTATCTTTTCATCAAAATGCTTTTTATAAAAACCCCAAGCACGCCTTTGTTGGCCGTGGTGGGAGAAAAAATAAACAATACAACCGCCGCGGTGTCTCACAAACACCAACCGTGCACGCCTTTGGTGGCGTGGCGGGTAGGCGGCCTCTTGGTTTTTTCCCCTAAACGGGGGAGACGCCGGGAGGCTGCCGAAATTTTGTCTGAAAAAGACAAGGACTTGAAGCAAAATTGGACTTGTGGACTTGATTCAATCAATCTAAATGAACTTGAACCCAATTAAATTCAATCCTAAATGAATATGAACTTGGACTCGCAAGGTTGGACTCAAAACTTGTGGACATCGAACTTGAACGAATCTGCAAAGACTTCAGAAGACAGTGAACTTTGACATTGAACTAAAATTTGTGGATATAGAATTTGAGCTCGGACTTGAACAAGACTACAAGAACTTGATTGAACTTGAAAGAACAATGTAGAATATCATAAGGAGCTTGAAAATGATCTTAATTTGAATCTTAATAAGTGGTAAGCTCAAGCTAAGTCCAAACAACTTGAAGCTTGATTCAAATTAGATGGCAAAGACTTGCAAATTCAAGTGTTACTTGAACAATCACAAGGTTTTGAATCATATGCAAGAGCATTTTGAATCCGAATTTGGACCAAATACAAAGGGCTTTGAGCTCATTTTGAACAAACGTGAATGTACAACAAGATTAATGGTCACAAGAAATTGGGCCTTAGATCCAATTGTTTGTGATCATACAAATGATAGAAGGTGACTCAAGGGAATTCAAATAAATGCTAGAAGACTTGAGGCATGTGGAATAAGATCTTAGTTCAATGAACAAGCAATCAAAATGGAAAGGTTTAATGATAAAGCTTGAGCGTTCAACTAGATATACACAAATTAATATATATCAGACTACAACAAATACGTATTGTAGGAGATGTGATAACCTACCCTTAAATCATCATGCAAGATCTAATTGAAGGTGTCAATAGTCGTGATCATTCAAATGCATCCAAAAGAACATCTTATGAGCAATGTAAAGATGATGAGGATCAATGTGTATATCGATCATACGAGCAAATACGATTGCTCTCTTGCAAATAAAAGAAGTTGATACATATGATAGTGAATTCACAAACAAGCATCACCACATATATTTCCAAGTTCATCATACATGTTGCAAGCATAATGTGATCTTTAAATAAGGAGGGTCATGGAAGAAAGAGCTTGACCTTTACGCAAGCAAGGATGATAACTCTTATTACATCTATGTACAAACACTGACGAAAGATTGTAGATGTTAGAAGAAATTCTAGTGTGCCCATAAGTAACTGTAGAAGGTTTATCATGCATACGGTTATTCATCTGCAAGCTCATACAAATAACAAAGGCAGGAGATTAGTTAGTGCACTATGACCCGCCTACGAAATTAACAAATAGTGCACGACAGTCTACCTGTACGAAGCAGCGAATAATTCTATCCAGAAGCTGCTACGCCACCGGATCTGCAGCATTCGTACAAGCAGACAGAAGGCGTCTATTCCAAGAATATCCCCGCACAGCACCTTAACTTGTATGCACATAGATACACCAAAAGGGGAAAATACAATCTTAACCCGCATGGGCCCCGGCGAGCGTGTTATTGGTACACACGTGACGTCTAGGGATGCTGCGCGGGTTGACAAGTGAACTCAGGGTTCGAAACTGATCCTTCTATACGGGTCAATAGAAGTCGACAGGGTTCGAACCATTAAGCAAATATAAGGTTGTGGCGACCGGTATATTTGCTTTAAAACTTTCATATTAGGTCTTCAAGGCCTACAACAATATGAATTCACTATCAAAGGGCATGAAGCCTACAAAACCCGATCCTCTGTCGACAGCCCGACAGAGTTGACAAGGTTCAATCCATAAAAAGAAATGACCCCCGAACACCCCGATGATGGCCGTGTTGAATGCAGATCTCAACCGGAGGGGTTCCCAAATATTTTTCAAACATCTCCCAAATATCCAAAGTTCATAGCTCCACCCAAAATACCCATAAAAATCCAAAAATCTAAACTCCACAAAAATCTCAAAATCCCCAAAATCCCAAAAATATTTAAAATTGAAATAAATCCATCAACGCAGTTAAAGCAAAATCCATCCGCCCTCCGCAACAGTTTGCCGAGGCGGACAAATTAAAGGTTACTTCAGCTCACAAAGAGCCAAACGCCTAGTCGAAAATATCACTAGGATCCATTCTCAAACAATCTCTTGCCAGTAAGGGCGTGGTACGTGTCCTCTAACCGGCAGTTTCGCCGCCAAATGGCACTGCAGGTAAACGGTTATGACCCGGGGCCCTCTGAACCGAGTGGTTTTGCCGCCAAATGGCACCACAGATAGCGGTTATGGCCAGAGCCAATACGCTCCTTAATGGCGTTAAATCCTTGAGATATGAATCAATAGGATATGATCGATAGGGCACAAAGCCCTCTGTAAGCTAAAGGTGGATTCAAATTTGTCCCCTTAGACAAACATTCAACCCCGGTCTACAAGGTTCCCTTGGACGAAGCAACCCATGGCTGCCGACAAGGATCCTTCTGTCAGGTTGGGTCGACTACCTCCTCTGACTAAGTAGACCAGGGACCATGATGGCCCGGGATGACGGAACCATGGGATCTTGATCGGGTCCATCATCCATTCCCCCACCATCCGCTTTAAGTGCTAGATGGTGAAAATTTCTATTTTAAATACCAAATCTTCCAAATATCCAGACTTCCCAAATTCACAAACCCAAATCCAATTTCTACCAATATCAAAATCCAAATCCATTGCTGCTACTATATGCCAGATACACGTATTTATATACGTATCTGATTGACGACTAGCCTTAATCGAAAGTTCTCTCTCGTGATCGGGAGGGGTAATTAACTATAGGGGCTTGCGCCTATAGGAAACCAGAACTCAGATCATAAAGTCCTCACAAAATGAGGGCGAAATCTCTGGGTAGTGTCTTATCTACAAACCCATCTGCCTTCCAAAATTTACCTCGGAACTTATTTCGTTAAAACTCCCTCGCCGAAAAAAGAAAGAGCGAGCGGAGGCCGGGGCCGAATTTTCGGAGCCCACAGAATGCTTTTTTTACATCAAAATTTTCCAGATGTCAGTTGTACTTAGCTGCTAGTGAGAGTAGGATTATGACAGTGTTCATCTTTTCTACAGGTGCAAAGGTTTCCTGATAATCAATGTCATATGTTTGAGTGTATCCTTTTCCCACTAGTCTTGCCTTGTATCTTTCCAGCATACCATCAGCTTTATACATTACAAAGAACATCCATTTGCAGCTAACTAGTTTTTTCCGGTGGATTTGTTTGAAGTGGTGGAGGAAGGTCAAGAGGGGCAAGCGCACTTTCCTTATCTCCCTCTGTCTCAGTCTCCCCTTAAAGATGAGGTTTGGTAAAATATGAATTTTGTTCATCAAAAGTGACATCAATGGATAAAAGAGTTTTCTTTGTAGGGGTGATAACATTTGTAACCTTTTCGGGTGTCTGAATATCCAATAAAGACACATTTGAGTTCTCTTGGATCTAATTTTCCTCTATTATGGCTGTGGATGTGAACATAGGTAGAGCACCCAAAGATCCTAGGTGTAAGGTTATTATGGGTTTGAAACTCGGGATAAAATGAGGACAGAATTTCCATTGGACTTTTAAGTCCCAAGATTTTTGAAAGTAGTCGGTTTATGAGCTAAGTGGCAGTTAGGAGGGGTTCCCCTATGTAAACAGCTTCTGTTAACTGCTGGAAACAGGATCACTGCTGGTAACTGCTGGAACAGTGGCTAAAAACAGGATCAGGTGCGGTTGAATGGTTCTTGGACTTGAGAAACTGTGGCGTCTGGTAGGAGGCTGAAGGCAGTGCGCTGAAAGAACTGTCCCGAACGTTTCTTGGAGGCTGTTTGTTGAGGCTGGAGGCAATTTGTGGCTGCAGGAAGATGAGACGTGCAGAATTTGATTGTTGGACCGTGGGAAAGGAAAAGGAACTGCTAAGAGAGCACCGTTGATATGCTTTTTGATCCATATCAAGAAGGGGAAGACACCTTTTGACTAGTTGTAGACTCCAAGAGAAGGAGAGGAAAGAAGAGAGACTAAGAAGGAGAAACCAGAATTATTTCATTGCATATCCTTTGCTTAGGAGATGTATTTATAATGTTTAGGTACATCAAGTTTACAATATAAAAAGTTTACAATATAGAACTGGTCTACTTCACACAAATTTAAAATAGAATACAACTAGTGCTTATTATATATGTATAGATTATTTACTTTGTACTTTTGCCCGGAGATATATTTCTGATGTAAATCATCTTCACACAAACATTTTGTTAAATCAGCTCCTGTTGCAACCATTCTGTTCCAATTCAACAAACCATCTGGCCCGGTTGTTTTCAAGAACAACCCTCCATTGCAGCCGCACAACTGCAGTTTTTTTAACAAAATTAGCATGTCCAGCTGTTGGGTTTGGCATTGACAGCAGAAACCATATGTTCCCAGCCAACAATAAACCCAGATCATCATCCGGGGATTCCCCAACTCCCACGTTCATTTCCACCTCTTCTTAGATGGATTTTTTTTCAGTTTTTCAGCCTTTAGCACATGTCCAATAGCTGTGTTTTCCCATCCGGCTAAACAGACCTGCCTACCTACATCTTAAGAAATTGAATTAGCAACGCCTACAACATAGCTGCTAAACGCCTATATCAGATATAACAACCTGCAAGAAACATAACTCTTTCTTGGATAAAAAAAGTCAGAAAGTCAGGGCAAAATGATTAATGCTGATCTTCTGGATGCTTTGTGCACAATGCAAAATCATCAAGAATCACAATTTTGAGAAATTCATAAGTCACTTCAGCATACCGATGCTCATTTTACTTCCATTGGCTCATCCCTTCAACAAATTCATACTTTCATGGATTTTATAGAGAAGAAACTTGATAGTTTGTGTATTGACCGTCCACATACTCTACTCCTTCAAGTTACGCCCTCTTCCGCCGGCATCCTTGGTTCCATCGGCCAAATCCCTTCTCCACAATCGCCATATTCTCTAACCAATTTCTCGCTTCTTACACATTTTCTATCATTATTCAATTCCACCTAACTCAAATAATCTCAACATTTGTTTTAGCCACGACAAGGTTAAACTCAACCTCATACCATTAATTAATGTATTCATCTTCCATCCTTATCTCACTAGTTAATATCCGTCCTTATCATTCTCCATATTTTCAAAAGGAATGATACTTGACATGTTTGTATTAACTCTAGAGACTTTAATATACTCACCATTAAAGATGAATTTACTATTTCAGTAGTACATGAATTTTTCGGTGAATTGCTTAGAGTTTTTTTTTTTTCTCCCAAACTTCATTTACATTCTGCCTCTCAGCAAGTTAGGATTCATTCTAATGATGTTCATCAAACTATTTATGATGGTCACTATGAATTCATCCTTATGTTTTTTTCCCTTCTACCTTTTTACAACTTCACGGTCAAGCTTCTTGTAATGGAAATTAAATTTTCGGATGTTGCCGCATGGGAAAATTTAACAGCCCTCTCTTCATCTTTCCCTTCCCTCAGGATAAGGCTATTTTCCATGGCGACGGGAGTGTTATACATCAACAATATATCTCTATTATCGAAATATTATAAATTGTATGATTTATCTAATTCAGGCCTTTGATCTTGAGAGGAGCACAAATCCTGATGGGGACATGGTTGAGGATGTATGGCAGGCACTTGCTAAAGCCAAATACTTGGAGTGGGAACTTTCATCAAGTAAACGGGCATGGAGGTTGCAGAAACTCAAGTAGGTTGCATTCTTTGATCTAGATTTACTGAGCAACTGCCCTTTAATTTCTTTACTTTTCTATGCAACTACTTTTCTTTATGATTTTATGTAACTCGTCCTAAATTCTTAAGGGATGAATGTGAAAGTGCTCTTATCCTGCATCAGTCTCTTCAAGATCCTCAGTCTGAAGATGGTTCTCAAGCATCTTCAGATGATAAAGTTGACCAATTTGAACTTCTTAATGAAGTCTTCAGTAAAGCTTTGGAGGATGACACTCCTAGCGAAGTGATAGCTGAGTCTAATCATTCTCACTGACCTTGTAGATTTCTCATATCAGTGGTAATGATTTCGCTTTCCTTTTCCAGGTACCTGACTATCTATGTTGCAATATCACACTCGATATCTTCCAGGATCCTGTGATCACTCCAAGTGGTTTTACTTATGAAAAAGCTGTACTTCTTGAACATCTTGAAAAGGTTCATTCCATAGCACCTAAGCATCAATGCTTTGACATTTTTGGAAAGAATTTATCTCCCTCTCTCTTTCTTTCTCACTCTATATCTCCATATATAATGCTAATGGCACATAAAATGCACTTCCTTTTAAAATTACCTCTTGTTCTTTGTTTCCCCCCTGATAGCTATCTAGAGAATTGTCAAATATTTATAATGCTTTATTTTTCATCTCATGAAACTTATTTTGTTATAACAATATGATTGTGCTTTTCTTTCACTAATGATCTGATGCTATTGATCTATAATGGAATTGAGAAAAGCTTCGTAGAAGGTTGACCTGTGTTAAACTTAGACTTCATTTGGGGCGACTTTCTTACTGCTTTTTAAAATAGTGTTCTAGTACCAAAAATAAATTTTTTGTACTAAAGCACTATTTTAAGAAGCAGGAAGAAAACCATCCCAAATGAAACCTTAATCATTGTAACACCTATAATAATTTCAACGCAGGTTGGTAACTTTGATCCTATTACGAGGCAACCGCTTGATAAGGATGAGTTGATACCAAACCTTGCCATCAAGGGAGCCGCTCGTGCATTTCTCAAGGAGCATGGTTGGGCATACAAGACGAACCCAGCGTTTTAGTTCATTACCAAGGAGGGATTTTTGAAGTCCTTGATGAACCTTAAGCTATAACAGGTATTAGCCCAGTCGAATTCCCTTTTCTATGTGTTTCACAACCCACCTTTTGCGAAATCCTCTGTGGTGTTCTGTTTCTTGCTCTCTAGCTAGTCGCTCTTTTTGCTTACGTGAGTTTACATAGGAAATTGCTTGTGATATTCATCCTCTTACAGATTGCTCATCTTGTTATCTGTTGTACAGTTGGTAGTTCAGTCCACTGGATCATATTTTCTGACAGCATTATCATTAATCCTGATCTGGTTTGTCTGGGTTCAGATGGAAAAATATTGTTATAATCTGTTTATAGCCTATGTTTGAATGGTGTTTTTGACAAGCTTGATTGCTTTTTATTAATGTTTTTCTAATGTTTGGTGGCTCAACTCATACCATGTTTTCAGCTAAGGTTGTCGTAAATAATATTGGTGGTCGACCAATAATTTTAGGCTTCGTTTGGGACGACTTTGTTACTGATTCTTAAAACAGCTTTTTAAGTCAAAAATTAAAATTTTGTTATAATAAGTTATTTTAAGAAGCAGAAAGAAAGTCGTCCAGAATGAAGTCTAAGGCTTCGTTTGGGATGGCTTTTTTATTGCTTTTTAAAGCGAAGTTGTAGTACAATTTTTTTAATTTTTGTACTAAAACTCCGTTTTTAGAAGCAATAAAAAAGCCGTCCCAAACGAAGCCTAAGTCGGCCAAAACAACAAAACAATTTGGTTGATCAACAATCACTAGGGTTTGAGGAGCACTACTGTGAAGCAGTTATGTTTGCTTCTATATTTTGTTATTTTTTAATCAACTTTCAACTTATATGTGCTAGATTCTTGAGTTCCAAAAAACTATGGATATCTGATGATATTGCCATTTTGTGTTGTCTTATGTTATTTCAGTGATGAGATGGTTACATCTCTGTGAAATTGATTTTTGCTTCTAATATGATTGCTATGAAATAGTATATGTTATATATTTATGGGCTTCCAATATTCGCAACCTGGTTCTTTTGAGATAATTCAATGATTCAGGGTCAAATTTTCATAAGATGGATTAGATGGAAGATAAGTCAATTTCATATTTTGCGAGGACTTCAAGATTTTGTTATGGATTTCTCATAAGTGTAAGATTATGTGGTTAATTATCCCTCTTGATGATGAGAGTGAATTTTGAATTACGACTTCTCATTAGAAGCTAAATGCTTACTATATAATAATAGCAATTTGGTTTTAAAATTTGAAGAAATTTACAATATTTTAGTATAAAATAGGTGGTAGGAGAAATAATGATGAGCTTGATAGTGATTCCATGATTTCGACATGTTGGATTGTCATGATCACTAATCTATTCTAGTCAGCAGAGATAGTTGATCTAACATAACTGAAATATTTTTGTTAGTAGTCATGAGTTGTGATCTATGGATATCTTGTAGATTTAGAGTGAATATTTTTTTTAAGAGGATAAATTTAAGTTGCTTTTAATTAACCAAGAGTTTTCTCCATGCTACATGGCATACTCTCTTTTAATTAATTATTATATTTAATAATAATAATGATAATATGAATTGATATAATTAGTATTATTTATAATTATACTTAAAAAAATAAAATTAAGTTTTTAAATTTGGATATATTAAAAATCTCTAAGTATTTGGAGCATAATATTGGCTTTTTTTTTATTGAAATTTCAAGTTCTTATATGTTTTAGGATGCTAACATAGTTTTTTCATAACTTTTATGTTGATTTTAATCAACTAGGCCTTCAAGATGTTGCATTAAAATTAACAATAAAACTTCTTTTATTATTATTATAAAACCTGCGGAGGGGCCTATACGTTAAATAAAAGAGGAATTATAAGTCCTTAAAGATTCATAAGCTCATCTAAAAATATAGCCTTTAATGTAAAACCTAAGAGCTATTGGATCTAATAATTACAATAAAATAAGAAATCCAGCAGTCAACCATCACAATCAGAACAAAATGCCATCCAAATCCGAAAACCAAAGTTCTAAAAAATGGCACCACAACAACCTGCACAAACAAAAGAAGAGGAACTACATCACAAAAGAAGAAATCTCCACTAGCCATGGAAAATTCCATACAACCGAACACCCCACGGCCCAAAGAAACAGCCACCAAGTCAAACACAAAACAATATTTCTTGGATTTTCTCTTCCTTCGATTACCCACCCGAACGAAGGTATCACGCAAACCACCAACCTTTTCAAACCCTTCCTCTTCATTAACTTGATAGTATTATTATGATTTTTTAGCATTAGTGAATTAGGTCATAAAGTTTCTCTTGAATTTAATAAAAAAACTATTACTATTTTGAGGTAGATGAGAGTACAATCATAATGATAGCTCTTAAATATGTCAAGGAAAGGTCAACCCTTGATTACATTGAATAGAATTGGTTGATTTAGGCTTTGTTTGAGATAATTTTTTTCTAATTTTTAAAGTAGCATTTTAGTATCAAATTTTTTATTTCAAAAGAAAAAAAAAAGTATTAGAAAGCTGCTTTAGAAAATAATAATAAATCTATTTCAAATAAAGCCTTAAAGTAGGCAGAACAAGTAGTCAAATGCCTACACAATTCATAAATGTTTTATCATTTATGAGTACTTGGTGAATAAGAGTCCAGACAGCACATAACTTGGTAAGTGGTACAACATTCTCTAATCTAATATTTTAATTCTTCATTCTCACCATGTCCATTTACTAAAGAAGATGAGAGAGAGAGAGAGAGAGAGAGAGGCTTTGAACTCATGGCATATTGGAAGGGAGGAAGACAACTGATTATGATTGTCAAAGAAGTCGTGTATTCAGGGGTGAAATTAGTCTTTTTTTTTAGTTGGCAAAATAAGATTGTGAAATGTATATAATCTTATATATGAAATATAAAATGATTTTTTTTCTTAGAATTTGGATAATTGCATTTATTGAAGTTGGACAAAATAGTTAAAAGAAGTTCAGGCCATGTAATTGCCTAGCCTGAGGTCTTCGTGGTTCCACCCCCTGGGTGCATGTATCATTGTAGAAGATGTGAATCATTATGGATATGCATAGAAATTATTAGATATTAATATTATAAGTGTAACTGTTAGGTATAGAATTGCATCAGAACACACACTAGTATTATTATTCACATCTAATAATTCTTCATATACATCAAGCCCAAGAGGAATCACGACCTTATAAGGGGAGGGAGTTGTATGATAGGCTTAGAGTTTGATGATTCAATCAATGCAACCTTACAACTTATAGAATTCACCTACAAGAGATGTGATATCATAGAATCTAATTTAAAGAATGATCTTTTTAAATTTACACAATCAGAACTATCTAATTTCTTTTATCAATCTAAATATTAGCATAAATAAAAATATCAATCAAAACATCAATATATACATCTATATTCATTTTCTAAAAATCATAAATACTACTCAAGATTTATACAATCATACCACCACTATTCTATCATAAATACAAAAGAATAACTAAAAAAAGGATCATAAGAATCCTAATATGATCAATCTCACACACTTGATCCTCTATGCTGACCTGAAAATATTTAACTACATATAATAAACTAAAAAGCCTAATAGGCCACCAAAATTTATAACTAAACTTAACACAAGGTAAGTATCAATATGCATATCAACAGTCAAATTATAACGGTAACATTCACATGATCATAAGAAAATAAATAAATCAGTATATGTGTCAAATCACTAAAGAAATCATCGTATCAATACTACAATTAGTAGAGTAATTGTATAAAACAATAAAATCAATTAATCCATAAAAATTGTCGAAATCAAATCAATGTAGTAAAATCATATAGGAGTGTAAATATGATATATAATTATTCTATATGAGTTTTAAATCAAAATCTTAATCTCATGCTCAGTATATCATGAATATCACGTGCTCAATGTATATATATCATACTCTTTGTATCAATAAATCAGTAACATTGTTAATAATAAATTCATACAATAAAACAAACAGTGCCTAAATAACATTTAGTTCAGTAGTCACACTAAACACGTAAAAATTCTAGCAATTATGACATTTTTTAGTATTGTATTAGTGTCAGTAAACTATTGGCTCAATAAATAGAGTCGTCGCTCTTTGCCCGTCGACACAATAATCATCTCATTATAACTCCCAATCAGTATCATGCGAATCAGTAGAAGATAACACCAAACTACAGTATTTGAAGAAAAGCTTGTCGGCTCACTAGTCTCCAACTAACGTTAATGAATAGCCGAATGCTTAGAGAGAAAAAAGAGGAGAGAGAAAGTTTATACTATTTATACATGTACTGATTTGATTTTATACATGATTTGATTTTATTATTTTATACTATTTATCTACTGATTGTAGTATTGATACGATAATTTCTTTAGTGATTTGACACCTGTACTGATTTACTGATTTCTATATGATTATGCGAATGCTACTATTATGATTTGATTATTGATGCATATTGCTCTTTTATCTTGTATTGAGTTCAGTTATAAGTTTTGATGACGTGCTAGATTTTTTAGCTCATTATATAAGGTTAAATATTTTCAGGTCAGAGCATAGAATTGGGTGCGTGAGATTAATCAAATCAAAATTTTTTTAGGTTTTGTTTCTTTTTGTTTTAGTTATTCTTTTATACTTGTTGCGTCCTGGAGTATTCGCGACGGTAGAGAAATGTTTAGTTTAACGTCTTAGCATTGTACGAAGATCCAGCACACAAACAGATAAGAGAGGGGGTGAAACATTCATAAGAGACACCAAAGTTTTTACGTGGAAAACCCCTGAAAAAGGGGAAAAAACCACGGGGCCTGGCCCAGTTTGAATGAATCCACTAGTATTTGTAGTCGATTACAAATGAGGTCCTTCCTTAGGAGAAGGCCTTGGATTGATGTAGCAAATGTACATCATATAGATTGCATTACATGGTAGGAGTTACATATATAGGTTTGTTTGGCCTGAAGGACCGTAGTTGGCAGGAGACCGTAGTCGGCAGGAGACCGTAGTCGGCAGGAGACCGGGGTCAGAAAGACCATTGTCTGTTGATGGAGGTCGGAAGGACCATAGTAGGCGACGAAGGCCTGAAGGACTGTAGTCGATAGAAAACTGGGGTCTGAAAGACCGTTGTCTAGTGATGTAGGTCGAACAGACCATAGTAGGTGATGAAGGCCTGAAGGACCGTAGGCGGTAGGAGTCTGGGGTCTGAAAGACCGTTGTCTGGTGATGGTGGTCGGAAGGATCATAGTAGGCGACGAAGGTCAGAAGGACCGTAGGTGGTAGGAGACAAGGAGTCAGGTGTTAGTCCCAGTGTCACTTGGAAGATTGGATGTTGATGGTCTGGCCTTGAGTAGGACGTCGGGTCTTAAGCAGGACGTCAGGTCTTCAGCAGGACGTCGGGACTGAACGTCGGAACTTAAGGCAGTGGTGCAATGAAACTCCGACGGTGGTCCGGTGACGCTTCGGTGGTGGTCCGGCGAGGTTCCTGCAGCGGTTCGGCGGTGCTTCTGCGGTGGTCCGGCGGCCGTCGAGGAGGAGCTTCCTCCTTCTCTTCCTCCTTCCCTTCTTGCTTCGGCCCCCCTCTTATGAGAAATGAGGGCTCTATTTATAGATTTTCTGGAGTAGCATGGCCCGTAAATAGGCGTGAGATCAGGGGCGAATAGGGAGTGGTTGAATGGACGGTCGATATTGAATCCTACGATTGTGCACCGTTCGTTGGTCATTTGAATGCCTTAGTGATGTCGGAATTCAGTGATCTTGGGTTCGTTGGATTCGTCTCGTCGAGCCGTTCAATTTGAGTATAAGCTCGTTAAAATCGGAGAACGTTTGGTAACTCAAATTGCGGTTTGAACCTTCCAACAGCTCTTCGGGTTCATGATTCGGACCCATTTGGGCTCGGATAGGGTCGAATTTGGTGTCGTTGAGTTCGTATTTCCGAGACACTCAGTTCGACTATAATCTTGCTGAAATCGGAGTTCGGGTGCTCTCGGAATTAATTTTTGAAGTTTCCAACTAGCTTTTGCCTCGAGATTCGTGCCCGATTAAACTAATTTTGTGATGACGTATCAATACTCATGATAGAGTAATAGTAGTATAATTATATAAATCATGAGTAGTGTATATAATTTTTGAGAAATGAATATAGATGTATATATTGATGTTTTGATCGATAGTTTTATTTCTAGTGATATTTATATTGATAAAAAAATAGATAGCTCTGATTGTGTAAATTAAAAGATAAGAAAATAATTCTTTCAAATTTGATTATGGGGCTTCACAATAGATCCTAAATTTTAATTTTTCTATTGTGAAGATGGCCTATTTAATCTTAACTTGGGATTAAGGCTTCATTTGGGACAACTTTCTTACTGCTTCAATTCGATTTTTAGGCTACAATCATAATTTTGTTTGGTCATTTCTTTTTCACTATTTTCAATAAATTTTTGTGTTGAAAAATTATTTTTTTATAGCAGCTTTTCTACGAGCTTTATAAAAGACTACAATCATCCCAAACGAACCATAAATAAGGGAGCTACTCTCATGTATTTGAATAAAGTGAGCATATTACTAAAAAAAATTTCAATGAAAAATAAGCTGGGCTAATTTAATCGTAATAATATTATACTCATTACAAACATATAATATCAACCCCTAATTTACTACATGTCTATGCTAAAGAAAAAAAATAATTATATTTGGATATTTTGATATATTTTGTATCAAGATGTTACTATTTTTGAATATATGTTTTAAATTTTGTACGTCACATATTATCGTTTAATACTATTTATTTATTAGATAGTATAATTAAATTACAAGATAATATATCTAAATAATTCGATAATATAACTATTATAATAAAAAATTATAAATGCCTAATAATATATATAGTTATATTTATTTAATAATTTTTTATTGACATGTCCCAAAAATCTCATTGATATGAAATAAATCTTGAGCAATATACAAATTAAGAAGTTCTAAGATTAAATTTGGGATACTCCAAAATTCTAATTTGAATAATCATATAATCAAACTAAACGTATCGACGAGATGAACTCAACAACATCAAAATTGATCTAATTTGAGCCTAAATGGGCCCAAATGGAAGATCTAAAGCATAATGGGAAACTTTAAACATTAATTGTGGTACCATATGATCTTAAAAAATGAGACACTTACAATCGAATCAGGTGAATTAAAGAGATGAGTCCAAGATCACTTAATTCTGACATGATTAATGCACTTAAATGTTGAATGAATGTTTTATGATTAAAGTGATCAATATGAGCAATTCGATTGGGCTGTCAACTTGACCTACGTTCACTTCCCAAAAGTCCTTCTCTTTGGGGATTGTGCTAACATCGACTCTCATTCAGCATATGGCTAGGTAGAGAAGCCCTTCTTCCTTACCACAAACGGAGAATGACTTTTATAGACTCTTCTGACCACGAAGAATCTTCCTCCTCTCACCTCCTCAACTCGATAAAGATGTTATCCCTCCTTTCGTATACTCAGCCCGGCAGAGATGCTAATCGTTCCTTTGCGTCCAAGCCCTGTGAAGATGTCGTCCTTTATTTAGCTCCTCGCTTTGACGGAGATGTCGATCCCTAGCCTCCTCAGCTAGCGAGAGTCTTTCACTCCAAAGATTCTCCTTCCTAGAGCTCTCCTCCAAGAGCTCCATACAAACACAACTAGAGGACCTAAGAGTAGGCTAGCTGGAGCAACCGTGTGTATGTTTTAATAAATATCATTGATTACCTCTTTATTTCTCTTATTATTTATAGTGAATATTTGTTTGTGTGTATACTAACATTTCAGGTATAGCATGCACCATTTAATGAATATTCAATGTTCAAGATTGGATATAATAGGATGTGTTGAAAGAGTTTATAATATTTATTTATTTATTTATTTTTAATTTCTTGAGTCAAGGCCTGTAAGGGTGTATACTAGGTTGGTGATCATGTACACACACTCAGTAGAGCGAGATAGTGAGAAAATTAGAAGTGTGGTTTTCTGAACTAATTGTACTGTATGATACAAATCGTACTGTACGATCAGTTATTTAGAAAATCATTATAACATTATTTAAACTTATCGTACTATACAATTAAGATTGTACATGACGACAAGTTTAAACCAAAATCTCTTCTTAATGTGGGGTCAATGCTACCTATTTACAAAAATTATATTAAGAGATAGCATGTGATATGCATCAAAAAAATAATCTCATCTTGATATAAAATATATCATAATATTCTAATATTTTTTTTAAATGCTAAATAAGTGTGATGATTATCCATTAGGTAATATAATAGCCTAAATTAAACAAAGAAAAGAATGTGCTACTAGAAAATGTTGGTTAGTTGTATCTGCCTGTCACATATGAGGAAATCATTAAAAATTCACCATCACTTATCAACAAAGCATAGAAAATAAATATAGAATATTTGATCCGTCATTTGACGCTGATATTATAATAAATCAAGTCAATATGGAATATGGATGGAGACGACGGCCCACTGATTCGGAAGATTTTCTCCTAAATTTTAATTAAAAAAAAAACTTTATTACTAAATTAAAGTCAAATGTTAAAAAGGTTTGTTTAATTGGATCCTCATAATTAAAAGAATCGATAACTTACATACATAGCACCTAAAATTCTATATTTTATATTTTTAACACCTAAATTTAACTATTTAATCATATAGTATTCAAAATTTTAATACAAACACATAAACTCACCACGTCAATTATCTTTCGCACCACCACTTCTGTCAACCGTCGACTGTCACCCTTCTTATGCTATCAGTCTTCTCCTTCGCATATTATCAATCTCTTTGTTGTTTTTCACATTCTAATTGTCATTTTCCCAAGAAATTATTATGTGCGGACATCAGACGGTTAGAAGAATAATCAGAAGTGCAACGTCATGCAGCACACAACGGTACCGAGCACCGGTACTGAGAAAAAAATGACGTGTGAGTTTTGGTTGGACTCCGGACGACATCCAGTGAAAAATCAACAATAATGATCATTTAGAATTTCAAATCAACAGACGGTTAGAAGAATAACTAGTACGTGCAATGACACGTAGCACATAACAGTACCGAGCACCGGTACTGAGCAAAAATCTCCAATAATGATCATTTAGAATTTCAAATCAACAGACGGTTAGAAGACTAACTAGAACGTGCAACGTCACGTAGCACATAACGGTACCGAGCACCGGTACTGAGCAAAAAATGACGTGTGCGTTTTGGTTGGACTCCAGACAACATCAATTGTCCGCACAAAATAAATTTTTCATTCCCCCAACAAGATCCTATCATGAGATCCACATAGCTTATAAACTCCTCTGCTCTTTCACGCCCCACAATCAGTCAATGATGTCCCCGATAAGCTCTAATCTCGATGTCACTATCTCATCAATTCTTCCCCAATAAGCTCCCGTCGCAAGTTCCTATTACAAAATCTCGTGTTCGACGAAATCAAAGTGACTCTATAAAATACTATGTCATATAAATAATTAATTTCACATAATAAATATATAAATACAAAATTGAATGCTATGTACAAAAATCCCATTTTGAACAATACAATGTCGTTAAACAAAATGCTCACAAAAAACTAATAATTAGGTACGTACAATATTGCCCACAAGTTGGCAACTTGACCGCCACATGGCTATGATAATCTTGTCCCCAACCACTACATGGCCTTTTGCACGTTTGCCTCCTGCTGTTCCTTTCTTCCTTATTAATATAATATCATTTTTTTGATGGAGTTTAGCGAACTGATTGTCCGATTAATGACATTTATTAAGAGAGGTCTTAGCGACTTAATCTCCAATAATGATCATTTAGAATTTCACATCAGCATTTTTTATTCTTGTCAACTATTCTGGGGCTTAAACAAAGTTCAGATTAGCAGTTCTAAGTACTCATAAAAATTGATTTGGATTCAGTAATCAGATTTGATTTTAATTTTTAAAAAATTAAAATTGGAATTTATTCTTCTTCTCAATATCAGAACATTGAAGCACTGATTTGCTTATTTTGTTTTACTTATATTTAGAGGGGTTAAAATGGATTATCGGGTAGGATTTGAGTCCTACTCGAGAATGATTTGTTATGACCCGTCTAACTTGAAAATGTTGAACACCAATTTGCCTTGTGCTCAACCTGATTGATCTGACACGACTCTATAACCTGTTAGATCAAAAAGAAATCTGTATAGTAAGCTAAGATAAGCAATTAGCAAAAGGATTTAAAGAATTTAAACAAAATAAAATTATAATTATAACTTTCAAAACTATTTATTTGAACCTTTCCAATATATATATATATATATATATATTGATACGACATCACAAAATCATCTTGATCGGGCACGAATCTCAATGCAAAAACTAGTTGGAAACTTCAAAAAATAAATTTTGGGAGCATATGAACTCCGATTTCAGCGATCTTATGGTCAAACTGAGCGTCTCGGAAATACGAACCCAACGACACCAAGATCAACCCAATCCGAGCCCAAACGAGTCCGAATCAAGGGTTCAAAGCGCTGTTGGAAGATTCAAACCGCAATTTGAGTAACCAAACGGTCTCCGATTTTGACGAGCTTATACTCGAATCGAACGGCTCGACGAGAAGAATCCAACGAGCCCAAGATCATCGAATTCAGACATCATTAAGGCCTTCAAATGACCAACAAACGGTGCATGATCAAAGGATTCGATATCGGCCGTCCATTCAAACCACTCCCAATTCGCCCTTGATCTCACACCTATTTACAGGCTATGCCACTCCAGAAAAACTATAAATAGAGCCCTCATTCTACACCAAAGGGACTCAAGGGAAGAGAGAGAAGAAGAAGAGAAGGAGAAGGAGAAAGGGGAATAGGAGATTCCTCACCTCCTCGACCACCGCCGCCAGATTTTTTCCTGCCGCCTAGAGACGCCGGAACTCTGCCGGATTTTCAGGAAATGCAGGGAATTCGCAGGATTTTGTGAATTTCCTTGAAGAGACGAGTTGTATTTGGATTATCCCGACTTGTGGGAAGAAATCCGCCATTTGTAATCTACAAAAACACTAGTGGAAATTTGCAACTGGGCAAGGCCCCGTGGTTTTTCCCATTTTTGGGTTTTCCACGTAAAATCTCTTGGTGTTCACTCCTTCTTTCTGTTTGTGTGTTAAACTTACGTGCAACGCTCGGACGCGAATTTACAAACTCTACCGCCGCGTATTTTCTAACACGCAACAGTTTGGCGCAGTCTGTGGGAAACACAATCCCACTACTTCGAGTACTGCTACGATGGTGAATAGACGCAGCAGTCGTTTAGTTGGAGCTTCCCGCTCCAACTCTCATCAGTCCAGAAACTCGTCTATTAACCATAGACGACCAATCTCAGTATCTTTGCACCCCGGGGGGTAAAATGCTGCCAGTGAAAGGACCTCAGGGCCTTCTTTGGAAGAAAGGATTCGGAAAATGGAAGAATCACAGAACGAAATTCTTCAACTCCTCCGGGAGAATCGACAGCCTGGATTAGCACGGCAGGAGGAAGTCTTCCTCCCCCAAAATCCACCACGGGTGGAGGATGCCCAATTCAAACATCCTCGAGCAGAAGTTCATCTCCCCCCACTTAGAAGATTTCCCCAGTCTCGACAGGATAACGAACTTGCAGATACGGCAAGTTCTACACATCCTCCACCTTCGATTCGACAGCCTCGCATCCTCCCAGATCTCCCTGAAAACTCTGCTCAACCACATGGAGCAGAACTCCCTCACGACGCCCTGCACCACGAACTGCGAAAATTAGTAAGGGAAGAATTCCCCCAAGGAGATACGAGACAAACTCTCCGACAGAGAGACTTTCAGGAATCTTCACCTCTAGTTGAGGCCATACTGCAACACCCAATTCCGGCAAGATTTAAGCTACCTAGCATCGAGTCTTACGATGGGACGTCCGACCCCATACGAGCATATCGACCACTATAGAACCATTATGCACATTCAGTGAGCTTCGGCTCGGTCTCTCTCCTTTGCCAAGTCTTTCCTGCCACTCTCAAAAGGACAGGCTCGCACATGGTTCTACTCGCTTCCATCAGGAACAATCCCTTCCTTTGTGAAATTAGCGAAAGCTTTTGTCGAGCAATTCGTAGCCAACCGAAGAATTACTAAGGATTCCTCCCACCTCTCTGGAATCCGCCAAAATGAAGGAGAATCTTTAAAGGAGTATTTTCAGCGATTCTCCACTTAAGCTCGACAAATCCCGGGAGTAGATCCCGAACTATTAAGGGGAGTCTTCCTTGGAGGTCTTCGCTCTGGCCCGTTCTATTCGGCACTCATGCGGGACACCGTTCCATCATATGCCAATTTAATTCACCGGGTGGAAGCACAAATCTCGGCAGATGAGGCTATAAACGCCCATAGGAAACAGTTCAAACAATCTACTGGAAAACGCAAGGGAGCACCAGGAACAGATAATTCCTCCTCGCAACGAAAGAAACAAGAAAAGAATAATCTACCCCCGAGGCCTCCCTTGCCGCGACGAGAACCTCGACAAGAGAAAGAATACACTACTCTCAACACTTCTCGAACAAATGTGCTAATGGCTGTTCGGGATCAGGATACGGTAAAGTGGCCACATCCCTTGAAACCAAATACAGGAAATCAGGATCAATACTGTCATTTCCATCGAAGCCGTGGTCACACTACCGAAGCTTGCAGACAACTAAAGGAAGAGATTGAAAGGCTTATCCGCCAAGGTTATCTCCGCCAATTTATTCAGAATCCTCCTCCCCGAGAGGAAATTCGTCCCACTGGGGGGCAAGAACGACAGCAGAGGCCACCGGTAAACAACCGAATCGCAGTCAGAGAAATTGAGACAATAGCTGGAGGCCCTCTGCTATCCGATAAAATCTTTCTGGCTGTGGACAAAACCCCGGCTCCAAAGAAAGCTCGTGTAGATCACTCCATCACTTTTGATGATTATGACTTGGAGGGAGTAAAAACCCCTCACCAGGATCCACTTGTTATAAACGCAGGCATAGGTGACCCGTGCTACAATGTTAAGAGGATTCTTGTAGACAACGGCAGCTCTGTGGATGTCTTATTCTACTCTACCTTCCTCAACATGGGACTCACAAGAGAAAAACTCCAGCCCGCTGCAGGCCCTCTCTATACGGGTTCGATAATCGACCTGTACGAGCAGAAGGGATAATTAGTCTCCCAGTTGTACTTGGAGAATTTCCTCGGCAATCCACACACTCCGTTCAGTTTATTGTTGTAAAGTCTGAATCAGCTTATAACGCTATCTTTGGAAGGCCGCTCCAATCAATTTTCGGGATTGTCACCTCTATCCCTCACCTCAAGTTGAAGTTCCATACTCCAACAGGAATCAGTGTGGTATGCGGGGATCAGCAAGCAGCGCAAACCTGCTATCTCAGGCAGGTCAGAACACACCCGGCTGATACTTTAAGCAAAGAGGATTTTGATCTCCGAAGCGAGGATATACCTTAGAGAGCCTCACCAGTAGAAGAACTCACCACTATATCTATCTCTGAAGAACATCCTCAAAAGATGGTGCAAATTGGGTCGCTTCTCTCAGAAGACGAGAAGAAAATATTTACAGATTTTCTACGAGAAAATCAGGATGTTTTTGCATGGAGTCCGGCGGATATGCCTGGAATTGACCCTGAAGTAATTGTGCATTCCCTTAAGGTCAATCCTGCAAACAAACCAATCATCCAGAAGAAGCGAAATTTCACGCCAGATCGTCAGCAGGCAATCGAACAAGAGGTGGACAAGCTTTTAAAAGCCGGATTCATACGAGAAGTGCATCATCCTAACTGGCTGGCAAACGTCGTCTTGGTTAGAAAAGGAAGCGGTGCATGGAGAATGTGCATAGATTATACTGACCTCAACAAGGCCTGCCCGAAAGACAGCTTTCCCCTTCCACGTATCGACCAATTAGTCGATACCACTTCTGGTCACCAAATTTTAAGTTTCATGGACGCCTATTCTGGCTACAATCAAATCAAGATGAATCCAATCGATGAAGAAGCAACAGCATTTCAAACAGACAAAGGACTGTACTGTTATCGGGTAATGCCCTTCGGGCTGAAGAATGCTGGAGCAACTTACCAACGCCTCATGAATAAAATCTTCAAAACCCTTATTGGGCATAACATGGAGGTATATGTCGATGACATGTTGGTTAAGAGTCTCAAAAAGTCTCAACATATCTCCGACTTGGAGCAATGCTTCTGTCTGCTGAGGCGTTATAATATGCGACTCAACCCCACCAAATGCGCCTTCGGAGTTGCTTCTGGAAAATTTTTGGGTTTTATGGTAACCCACAGAGGAATTGAAGCCAATCCCAAAAAGATCAAGGCACTAAGAGATATGGTGCCCCCAAAGAACATCAAGGAAGTCCAAAGGCTGAACGGGAGGATTGCAGCATTGTCACGCTTCCTTGCGCGTTCAGGAGACAAATATCTCCCTTTCTTCAAAATACTCAGAGGTGCCCGCAACTCTGGTTTTCAGTAGACGGACGAATGCCAAGAGGCCTTCGAACAACTGCGAAAATATTTGGCCTCCCCGCCATTACTTTCCAAACCAACGTCAGGAGAAAAGTTGTATTTATACATAGCTGTCTCAGCCCAAGCCATCAGTTCCGTCCTAGTACGGGAAGAAAATGCTACACAACGCCCTGTTTATTACGTCAGTAAAATCCTATCTGAGACAGAAGGGCGTTATCCCTTAGCAGATAAGACAGCATTGGCATTGGTTTATTCTGCCAGAAAACTACGTCCCTATTTAAAGCCCACTCAGTAGGAGTTTACATAAATCTGCCGCTGAAGAGTATTCTGTAAAAACCGGAAGCTTCGGGTAGGCTCGTCAAGTGGTCCGTAGAACTTGGCGAATTCGACATTCACTACTTGCCTAGACCCGATATAAAATCTCAAGCACTCGCAGATTTTATGGTTGAATGCACCGTCCCAGCATCTGATGTCCAGCCAAATACTTTGCCCTCTCCTCCTCGTTGGATATTGTATGTTGATGGATCCTCGGGAAGTTCTGGCGCGGGAGCTGGAATTCTACTAATATCTCCGCAGAAGATTACTCTTGAGTATGGACTCCGACTCAAGTTCCCAGCAATAAATAACGTGGCAGAATATGAAGCTCTTATTGCTGGGCTAAAGCTAGCAATCGATTGTGAAGTACAGAATCTGGTAGTCCACACCGATTCGCAATTAGTTGCATCCCAAGTAGAGGGAGAATTTGAGATCCACAATTCCCAACTGGCTGAATATTGTAAGATCGAAAAAATGCTTCTCAACCGAATAGGAGAATATCAGATCATACACATTCTCCGAGAACAAAATGCGAGAGAAGATGCTCTTTCAAAGCTTGCGACATCAATGACAGCGGACATCTACAAGAGGAAACATGTTGAGGAAATCCACTTTCCTAGCATTCAAGGTCCATGGGTTATACAATCGATCGACGAAACAGGGGAGGAGTCTTGGATCAATCCTATTTTGTCTTTCTTACAAAATGGGATACTTCCTGAAGAACCCATGGCTGCAACGAGACTTCGAAGACGAGCAGCAAATTTCACCATTATTGGAGATGAATTATACAAGCGCGCTTTCACCGGGCCATATCTGAAGTGTCTCCCACCTTCAGAAGCCGATTATGCGCTTCGGGAAGTACATTCCGGAGTATGTGGCGAGCACCTGGGGGGAAGAGCTTTGGCCTATAAGATCATGAGGCAGGGGTTCTATTGGCCTACAATGAAACAAGACGCGCTTGAGTTTACACGAAAGTGCGTGAATTGCCAATTGCATTCCAACCTCACCCACACTCCAGCTCTAGAACTTGCATCTCTTCAAAGTCCCTGGCCTTTCGCCCAGTGGGGAATCGACATAATGGGGCCTTTCCCTATAGCCACGGGACAACGCAAATTCATCATCCTGGCTGTAGACTATTTTACAAAATGGGTGGAGGCAGAGCCCTTAGCAAAAATCACTGAAGCGAACGCCAAACAATTCTTATGGAAGAATATAATTTGTCGTTTCGGTATTCCAGCCAAAATCATCACCGACAATGGAACTCAGTTTACCGGAAAAGTCTTTACGTCTTTTTGTAAAGACTTTCACATTCAGCTTGTCCACACAGCTGTTGCCCATCCTCAAACGAATGGGCAAACAGAAGTCACAAACCGAACAATTCTAAAAGGGCTGAAGACACGCCTAGGAAAGGCTGGGGGGCAGTGGGTTGAAGAACTCCCGAGTGTCCTATGGGCTTACAGCACCACAGCCAGAACACCTACAGGAGAGACTCCATTTAACCTCTGTTTCGGCACAGAAGCAGTCATACCGGTAGACATAGGGGTCCCGAGCAATAGAGTTTAGACCTTCGACTTCAGCAAGAATGAGGAAGAACTCAGGACGAATTTAGTCCTCCTCCCTGAGGCAAGAGATATAGCCTCACTCAAGACCGCTGCATACCAACAACGGATCGCTCGTCACTACAATCGAAGGATAAAGCCTCAAACTATCTCCATTGGAGATTTAGTTCTGCGGAGCCTTGAAGCTGCTGGAAAAGGCCCTCAACGTAACAAGCTCTCCCCCTTATGGGAAGGTCCTTATTTGGTAGCGGCTATGGTCAAGCCCGGAACCTTCAAGTTAAAAGACGCAAAATAATTCTACAGAATCTCAAGATCATCCTCGTCGTCCTCTTCCAATGCAAAGATCCTTTGCCTTTCACTCTCCAACTCTTTGCCGTCGGAATCTGGAGAAGGATCACCAGAAGCTTGGCTTGGGGTCAACCCCTCGATGTCCCCTCCGTTTCTGCGTTTCACAGCACGAACACCCTTCATAAAGCCTTTGATGAAACCATCCTGCATAAGCTCCTCTTCTAAGGCCTTCACCTCTACGTCGTAAAAATAATCACGAGCTTCCTGGACTTGATCCTCAATAAAAATCTTAAAACCATAAGATCTTTTGAACTCTTCTACGGCTGAAGATGGTGACAATTTAGCTACCTTCTCCGACAATTTGTCCAGAAGTTTCTTATTCTCGGCCTCGAGGGCTTGTATATTTTTTCAGTTGTTGGTTGTTTGATGCCTCTGCCTCCACTAGCTGAATATGCAAACGATCCATCCGCTCGTTCTGAGAAGAAGAAGATGAAGCAATCTTGTTCGCCAATTCTGTTCTGCATTCATCAAGCTGGCTCTCCACTGACTCCATTTCTTTCACCCTGCCGCCATATTTCTTCTTGTATTCTCCCTGGAGGTATTTGACCTTCACAAACTCATTGTTCCAGACATCCAAGATTTTGTTCGCCTCAAGGAACTGCGCAAGAAGAAGATATGTGAAAAGTATATCCTCAAAATTAAATGCAAAAAAATGATAGAAACGAAAAGAAGGTCAACTCACCAAGTCTTCGAGCCGTCGACGACTGATGCACTTATGCTTCAGCACTTCCTCGGGGATGTATATCCTGGACGGATAAAAGTGAGGGGTTTTGCCGCCAACCGCAAAAACTTCGTTCGACTTTTTCTTCTTCGGAGTATGAGAGTCTCCATCACCTCCAGGTCGCCTGGGTTGGGTTATCGGGACTTCTGAGACTTTTGTGGATATCTTTAGTTTCTGTGCACTTGACCTCCCTGCATGAGTGGATATTCCCACCTTAAATAAATATTCCTCATCCAAGCACTTGCTAAGAGAAAGCATCTCGTAACGAAGAGCTTCGGTAGTAGGAAGCTTTAACATGCTCAACAAGTCATCCGCTCCTAGATGAAGAGGAATGGGTAACTCCTTCAACGTTCCCCACTTCTCTTGGAGACCCCAATCATTCTTCACAAAAAAGAAATCACTGATCCAATCTTTGGATGGTTCCCGAGTACGAACCTCCAACCACTTCGACCTAAAAGAAATTCGACCCTGTGGATCGATGTGAATACGCCCTATCCGGGATAAGCAGTCCACAGACAGCACCGCTCCATGATCTCTAAAAAATGCAATCAAACCCATCACCACCGACATGGCCCGATAGGAGAATTGAGATAAACTCAATTCATAAGCCACGAGAATGTCAACCAGTTCGGACGGTGGCGGAAATCGCAACCCCGCTTTCAAGCTAAACTCATACACCGTCACATAACCTCGAGGAGGGAAACAAGCGCGCTCAGATCTTGCTGGAACCCTCATCACCATGTCATTAGGAAAATGGAACTTTTTCCTAAAAGAGATAAAGGAATCTTCTGTAATAGTAGAAATCACATCATCGACTTTTTTTCACCTTAGAAGACTTCTTTGAACCCTCTGAACGTGCAACAGGACGATCTCCCACGACGGACACATCTTTGGTAGAAGTATGATCGCCCATTTTTGCCTCGTAGGAATCCACCAGGAAGAAGTCCCGTAGGCTTCTGCACGCGACGAGGGGCGCTATTTGAGTAGGAAAAAATTCCAAACTCGCAAATAACGGAAGCCTCAGCCGACAGTAAGCCGAAGGGAGAAATCCCGTAGGCTTCTGCACGCGACGAGGGGCGCTATCTGAGTAGGAAAAAATTCCAAACTCGCAAATAACGGAAGCCTCAGCCGTCAGTAAGCCGGAGGGAGAAATCCCGTAGGCTTCTGCACGCGACGAAGGGGCGCTATTTGAGTAGGAAAAAATTCTAAACTCGCAAATAACGGAAGCCTCAGCCGTCAGTAAGCCGGAGGGGGAGATCCCGTAGGTTTCTGCGCGCGAAGAGGGGCGCTATTCGAGTATCCCAACTCGCAAATAACGGAAGCCTCAGCCGCCAGAGAACCGGAGGGAGAAAGAAAGAGAAGTTGCAGATTCTTCAAAGGCTTAAGAGGCCTATTTATAGGTTTTGGAGAAAAGAGGGGGAGAAGTTACTGCAAATTTCGTAAACTATCTTTTTTTTGGAAATTTTTAAACAATTTTTTACAATTTTTTTGTGATTTTTTCGGGATTTTTTTGGACCAAAAAATAGCAAAAAAAAAACGTCATTTTTCGTGAAATGGGGCCCACTAGGTCGGTGCAGCCATCGGCCACACCTCTTGAGCGCGGCCAGCGGAGCAATCCGCGGCTCCCGCGCGCGTGGATCGCGGCCAGCCACGCGCGGCTGGCAAAGCAGCGCAGCGGAACAGGCAGACCGCAGAGCGGTCCAGGCGGACCGCGGCATGGCCGGCAGGCGCCGGCGGCAGCTGCCGCGGAGCGGTCCAGGCGAACCGCGGGGGGACCTCCCGCGCGCGCGAATCGCGCACGAATCCCGCGCGAGCGGACCGCGTGAGCGGTCCGCGGTTCCGCGCGGGGTGTGACCGGCGGCCGCTGCTCCGCGCCGCGGCGCGGCGGCGGCGGCCGCCCGGTCCGGCCGGTTCGGCCGCCCGGTCCATTTGGGGCCCATTTTTCGTCCCAACAAGCCCGAATTCGACATTTTTAGGGTCCCCGGACACGTTTTCCAACATCCGGATTCAATTTTGACACTATCGAAGCCGTTCGAGGCCCCCACACGCAAGAATAATTCCGACTCGCTCAAGAAAATTCTTTATAATTTGTGGCCCATATTTTCGGACTCCTGGAGCTTCGACGTCCGAAAATAGGGGGGCAACTGATACGACATCACAAAATCATCTTGATCGGGCACGAATCTCAATGCAAAAACTAGTTGGAAACTTCAAAAAATAAATTTTGGGAGCATATGAACTCCGATTTCAGTGATCTTATGGTCAAACTGAGCGTCTCGGAAATACAAACCCAACGACACCAAGATCAACCCAATCCGAGCCCAAACGAGTCCGAATCAAGGGTTCAAAGCGCTGTTGGAAGATTCAAACCGCAATTTGAGTAACCAAACGGTCTCCGATTTTGACGAGCTTATACTCGAATCGAACGGCTCGACGAGACGAATCCAACGAGTCCAAGATCATCGAATTCAGACATCATTAAGGCCTTCAAATGACCAACGAACGGTGCATGATCAAAGGATTCGATATCGGCCGTCCATTCAAACCACTCCCAATTCGCCCTTGATCTCACTCCTATTTACAGGCTATGCCACTCCAGAAAAACTATAAATAGAGCCCTCATTCTACACCAAAGGGACTCTCAAGGGAAGAGAGAGAAGAAGAAGAGAAGGAGAAGAAGGAGAAAGGGGAAATAGGAGATTCCTCACCTCCTCGACCACCGCCGCCGGATTTTTTTCCTGCCGCCTAGAGACGCCGGAACTCTGCCGGATTTTCAGGAAACGCAGGGAATTCGCAGGATTTTGTGAATTTCGTGGAAGAGACGAGTTGTATTTGGATTATCCCGACTTGTGGGAAGAAATCCGCCATTTGTAATCTACAAAAACACTAGTGGAAATTTGCAACTGGGCAAGGCCCCGTGGTTTTTCCCATTTTTGGGTTTTCCACGTAAAAACTCCTGGTGTTCACTCCTTCTTTCTGTTTGTGTGTTAAACTTACGTGCAACGCTCGGACGCGAATTTACAAACTCTACCGCCGCGTATTTTCTAACACGCAACATATATATATATATATATATATATATATATATATATATATATATATATATATATATATATATATATATAATTTGAGAGTCAAAATCAGATCATCGTGACAGCCTTAAGCGTTGGCCCGGATAAATGGTGTGGATTGCCTGCTAAGTTGACCTGGGTTTACTCGCTGGGAAGTGGAGGGGTTCCTCGTCACAAAAAAAAAAAAAAAAAAGATCATTTTTAAGTTGATAGCCTGACTCAAAATTAGGGCTTGAACGAGTGGATTCGACCTAAATTTTTTTGATTCGGGATCAAATCAAGTTATTGGATTGTGCCTTTTATTTTAGAGAAATTATTCTGTGTGAATATCAGACACAAATGTCGTTTGAAGAGCAATCAGAATGTGCACGACAATAGTATCGAGCCTTGATATCGAGCGGTACCGAGCAGTACCAAGCAGTGGTACTGAGCAAGCGATGATGTTGCACATTTTGATTGGCCACTAGACCAGCCCCACAAAATAATTAATTTGAAAAGTTAGATAGAAGAGTAAATTTTGAATTAGAAGGGACTTGTATGCAAAAACACTCGAGAATATTTTCTGTGGCTGTCGCTGTGCAATAGCAAAAGCGGTACCATAAGAAGTCTTCCAGTTCATCACTAGCTCTGATCGCCTTACCCTCGCTGCTCTCTACTATCCCCTCTCTCTCTCTCTCCCTCTCCTCTTCTCTCTCCCTCTATCTCCCTCTCCTCTTCTCTTTGTTGCATAACGAAGGGGATGCGCTCGAATCAACCTTTCTCTCTCGTCAACGAAGATCTCGCCACGTCGCCGCCGAAGCCGATGGGCTTAAATCCACCTCTCTCACCCATCAAAGACGACGCCTCCTTATCGCCGGTCCCAGCGCCGTTCTCTGACTGCCTTCCTCCTACGCGAACGGGTTCTCGAACCCCCTTCTCCGGCTCAAACTCTTCCCTTTCCACCTCCCCTTCCTCCTTCCTTGCCTCCCCCATCGATTCCCCCTTCCACCTTCTCCACTCGTCCTCCGCCGTCCCATTCTCCTGGGAACGCCAGCCTGGGATCCCTAAACTTCCCGCGGCTGCAGCAGCAGCCGGAGGCCGCTACGACGAAGATCTGCATCTTCTGCCCCTTCCGCCGCCGCTCAGACCCGCCGTTGGCTTCTCCCGTAACAAGCGTTCTGGGCCGGGCGGCTTCGACCCCTTCGCCGTTGCCCTAGCGCAGTGCGCCAAGGAGTCCTCGCCGGAAACCGGCGAAGATATTGAGTGTTTGTGGAGGCGATCAGGACTAAAGAGAGTGGGAATATGGAGACGTGAGACGATTGCCGACCGGATTGGTCTGATCAGCTTCTATGGTTCGTGCAAGGCGACGTGCTCGGTCTCGGTCTCGGATGCGACCATCGTGCTGCCTCGCGCGGCCGGGAGGGGTGCCGGTTTGTATGGGCAGATGAACCGGCGGCGTGTATGAAATAGACCGGTAGTAGATAATTATGTACTAATACTTTTATTTTTAAAAAAAGTAGCTTTTATTTGTGTATTTTTTAACTTTTTATGTATTTTATTTTTAAAAATAAATTAAATGATTTTTGAAGATATTCAGTAAGATACGATTTTCTAAGACAACTCACTTCATATTCATAAGCACGAGGTATAGGAAAAATAGTAAAAAAAAAAAATTATTTTATTTAAATGCATAATTGATGGCCACCTTGCTTAATAGAAAAGATCCTTAACTTCTTAGGATTGATGAAAAGAAAAAAATTAAATTTGTGAAGATAAAAAAGGGCCATTAGAGAATCTAGAAGCATTAATAATAATATAAATAATATTGCAACAATAGTGAGAAGTCCCAATACTTTGCCTAACATGCGATATATATATCTACTTTTTTTAGCTCTGATATCAAATAATGTAGATAGAAGATAGGCTACCAAGGATAATATCACAATCTATTATATTAACATTATATTCTACTTTGTACGAGATGCTGCAATGAACTCTAATATATCTACCTTAATCAAATCATGTTCGAATCCTGGTTAAACCTTATTATAAAACTCGATCTGTTATGTTTGCTATGTTATGACTGCTATGGTTGTACTCCATGTTGTATGAACCTAAGATATGATTTATAATTGAATCATAGTTGAACAAGCAACTATAAGTTGTATGAACTATCAACAAATATTCTCTATATACTTCAATTTCAAAAAGCAAATGTAGTTATCTTATTAGATGTTATTTTTAGTTCGGAGAGAACTTTAAGACATTTTTAACAAGAAACAATGAAAAGACATATCTCTCTAATTTTTGTTAGTAAGGAGCATAAAGACATATTTCTCTTATTATTAAAATTGCTTTATAAAAATATAATTAAATGAAGTATATTTTTACCAAATATGTAGTTGAGTAAAAAAGAGAGGGAGAGTCATATTTTACTCATAAATCTATGCATGAGGTACGAAAGGGTCATCATAGTAAAACAATAATAATAATTGAGCGAAAATTGACTCAAATACACCTTTATGATATTCATATACAGAAAAAAAAAAATATCTTAAATATATAAAAAAGGATCAAAATTGATCGAAATTATTAAAAAATGTAAAATTTAAACTCCGTTTGAGATAGTTTTCAGTAAGAATTCTTACTGATCTAGCTTATAAACAGATTTAACTTTCTCCAGTACATTCTTGAATAGAGATAAATTATAATTTAACAATTTATGCTGCTTTTTGTACTTCCTACCATTTATATGTTAGCTCTGTTAGCTGTAATCTATGAATGTGTTCTGCTGTAATAATTTTTTTTGGAACTTTTTTTTTTGGGGAAATTGAGGGCTTGAGCCCATATATTACTATGTAAAAAAGGTTACAAGTAAGGTATAATAAAAAGATTAATCCTCAAACAAGAGGAGGATTAACCAAAAACCTATACCTCCCAAAAGCTCCAAAAAGTAACAACAAGAAAGCAAAAAAAACAACAACAGCTCACAAAATATAAAATTTTTAGAGCACCCAAAATTGGACTCAGACTGCTAATCGCAGAACAAAACGAATACCAGCTAAACCGTGCAAAGATCTCCTGGTTGCCCAAGAAGCCCTCCAAGGAGATGATTAGCAGCTTCATCATCGTCCTTCATCTTTAAACCTGTCCTGGTTGCTGAAAGCCGTCCAAGGGCAAGGCAATTGTGAGCTGCTGCTCTGGACCGAAAGCAAAATCCAGCAAAAACCCAAAAGACAGAATCCATGTATCCAAGTTGAAAGCTTCCAGAAATCTTGCTCAACCCGAGCAAACATAAAAAATTCAACAACTTCATGCTTGTGAAATGACATAGCCATAGAAAAATAACATCCACCTGATAACAAATTTCCATGAAAGAGCAGGCAAAAGAAAACCAAGTTCAAGAGGGCCATGGGATGCGCAAATTGTCATGATACTTCCAAGAGGATACCTTCTCCTCTACAGCTCTTTTAATAATATAGCACAAAGTTGAAACACTTCTAAACTTAAAGTTGAATCTCCTCTCGTTTCTTTCCCTCCAAAGATAATATGTAGCACAGCATACCGAAAGGAGAACAAATTCTCTATGATTTTTAAGCATATAACTTCTCTCCCCCAAAAAGTGTAGAACTTGTATTAGCTTAGGTCTCAGGAGGAAATCCCCCACAGCAGGGATCAATTTTTTTAAAACAGCAAAAGAATAATCACATTCAAACAAAATGTGAGAATTGGACTCATTATGAGAAGAGCAAAGAAAGCATATAGGTTGCACAACAATATTTCTTTTAATAAGCTCCTCCGCTGTCTTTAAGCCACCATTAAGCGCAATCCAAGTGTAAGATGAGTACTTAATAGCATGATGCTTGTGCCACACTAGAGAATGCCATTCGGTGATTGGATTTTCCCGGTAATAATAATTGGTAAATGAGGAGAAAGATGGCAGGTTTTTATCAGACCAGCAAATAAAATACTTAGAATCTCGATTCATACTAATTTGCCCAAGTAACTGAGATAATACATCATGTACAGTGCTCGGAAATGCCCAAGTCCCCTCAATCCAGTAATCAGAGATCTTAGCATGATTAGGAATAACCGATTGTAAATTGCAATTAGGAAGAGCAGACATTAGAGATCGGCCCTGAAACCAAGGATCCTAAAGCATCGCAATATTGCTATTGATGTTAATTTCAAAAAGAATGCTAGACGAAATCAGTCTTGCCACATTCCCAATTTCCCGCCAAAGAACAGAGGCTTTCAGATTAATAGGAGTCCAAGGGGTACCATATTTAGTGTTCCAATAAGAGAAGAGAATGGACTTAGAATTATAAAATCTGAATAACAGAGAACAATGGTTGGCAAATTGAATGGCTTGAAGATCCATTATACCCAACCCACCAAACATTTTAGGTTTGCAAGTATTCCTCCAAGCAATAAGATGCAATTTCCTAGCCTCCACATCACCAAAGAAAAGAAATCTAGAACATAATCGGTTCAGATTTTTAATGCAAGATTTAGGTAAAACGGACCCCCTAATCCAATAAGATATAGTGTTGCAAACCGTATATTTAAGGAATTGAAGACGCCCAGCAAAAGATAAAAGTCTGGCTTTCCAGCCCTCCAAATGCCTGGAAATGGATTGCAAAAGTGGTTGGAAATCAACAATTCCAAGCTTTTTAGCTGCTATGGGAATACCCAAATAATTCATCTTAGCACATGTAATAGGAATATGAAGAGCTTCACAAACAGTAGAGGGATTGGCAATGGAAGCAGATAAAATAAGCTTGCTCTTATCATGGTTAACTAATAAACCAGTAATCTTTGCAAAAGAGTCAAGGACAACTAGAAGGGCTTCACCGTTAGCAGTCGTGGCTTCACCGAAAATGAGTAAATCGTCTGCGTAGAGTAAATGAGAGATTTGCATATCCTTCACTTTAATACCAATGAAATTGTCAGGACCAGGGGATTTATCAATCATACAAGAGAACGCATCCATAGCAATACAGAATAAGTAGGGGCTCAGGGGACAGCCTTGTCGGATCCCAGATGTGGATAGGAAATAACCCTCAAGAGCACCATCTATAGAGATTGAAAAATGGACATCCGAAATACAGGCTTTAATCCATTGGATAAAGGTATTAGGGAAACCTTTATGGCGCATTCTTTCCAAAATGAAGTCTCTAGAAATAGAATCAAAGGCCTTACGAATGTCCAGTTTGGCACACAACAGTTTTCTTTTAGATGATTTTTTAAAATCCATAAGTAGTTCAGAAGCAAGCAAGATATTATCAGTAGCAATGCGATTTTTAATAAAACCAGCTTGGTTATCCCCTATGATAGTAGGCATAATATCCTTCATTCTCGAAGCCAAGGTTTTAGAAATAATCTTGTAAAAAACATTGCAAAGTGCAATAGGATGGAAATCCAATATACCAGAGGCATGAGAAGATTTGGGAATCAATGCAATAGCTGTTGCTTTAACTTTGTTGGGAAGATAACCCTTCGAAAAAAAAGATTTCAACCCTTTGCAAACGAGAGGGCCAGTGATTAACCAAGTGGCTTTATAGAACTCGAAATTGAATCCATCAGGTCCGGGGGTTGAGTTAGAATTTCCATTGAAAATTGCTGCTTTAATTTCTTCATCTGAAACAGACACAGTAAGTAAAGCAGCTAAATGAGAAGGCATAACCTTACCATGAGGAATGGATGAGGAGTCCCCCAAAGAGTCAGGAGTAGGAGCATTAAATAGCCTTTCAAAATGAAGAATAATAGAAGAGATCAGGTCCTTCCTGACAATAGGATCCGCATTAGCAACTAACGGTGAAGTGCTATGATTCCTTCTCTTCCTGATCCTCGCATATAGAAATTTAAGATCGTCCTCCCCTTGAGAACGCCATTTCAGTTTAGCACGTTGCAGCACCCAATTAGTCCAAGAGGAAGAGCATTCTAGAATTTGAGCATTGATACATTTAAGGGTCTGATTCAGAGAAGGATTTAGAGGATCTTCATTTATTTTGTCAAGAAAAATGGCTTGATGTTCCTTAAGAGAAGAAAGCTTGGCAGAGAGGAGAGAAGAGCTAGCCCAATCCTTCAATTTAATGTTCTGTTTGAGTTTATTAAGCTTGAAATATAGCCCATGGATAGGATTCCCATGAATCGGTTGAGCAAAAATGCTTAGTAAATCAGACCAAAACCTGTCCTGTTTGGTCCAGAAATTTTTGAAAAGAAATCTATGCTTGTGCATAACAGAATGTCCTGAGAACAAGACAATAGGTGAATGGTCCGAGCAAGAAGGATTCAGAACTTCATAGTAGGAATGAGGATAACTTTCCAACCACTTATCATTGATCAACATTCTATCTAACTTCAAATGAATTGGATCATTAGCCCTTTGATTGAACCAAGTGTATTGCAAACCAGTAGAAGCCAAATCAAGTAAGCCCATGTCGAAAATAAGAGATTTGAGGTCCCAAATTTGAGAAGGAAGAAGGATGGAGCCACCGGATTTTTCCTCGGGACAAAGGCAACAATTGAAGTCACCAAGTATTAACCAAGGGGAAGAAATATGACTCCCAATAACTCTAAGATCATCCCAAAGGTTAATTCTTTCCGCTTGAGAATTAGAAGCATATACAACTGACAAAACCGCAAGGATATCATCCCCCTTATAAAGGTCACCAGAAATCATTTGCGAGGTGGAAGTGGAAGGTTTAAATTGAATCAAAGATGGATCCCATTTGATCCTAATCCTTCCCGGTTTAGCAAGATTGAAGTTATGGCAGCTATCTTCATTGTCAAAAATCCGATGGTTGGAGCAAAACCAAGGATTCAAAAGACTGGATTCATTAATCCTGTTTTCCAAAACAGAAAATAACTCTAAATGGTGCTGGTGAACAAGCTGTTTGCAAGCCCATACCTTATCCGGGCTATTAAAACCTCGCACATTCCAAGCCGCAAGACGGGGTGTAGTCATTGGGATTTTGAAGATTGATTAGGAGCTTTTTTTGATTGCTTGCTCCTGGAAGCTTTTGTCTGAGGTTGGGCTGGTATTTGAGTAGTTTCCCGTTGTGATGAGGAGGTGGAAGGAGGCATCTACTCCTTAGTGCCTTCTTGTAAGATTTCAAAACGATTTGGGGATAATACCTTATCTTGCTGCCTAGGGGGGATAGTGATGCTAGAACTAGGAAGTTCTTCCGTAGGCGAGTTCAGATTAGGGATGACAGTAACTGATGCTTCAGCTGAGATAGTTTGAGAAGGAATGACAACCACAGGCGGGTGGAAAGGGGGGGGGGGGGGGGGGGGGGGGGGGGGGGGGGGGGGGGGGGGGGGGGGGGGGAAGGTCAACAGCAGGCGAATGTTGTTTTGAGATTGCGTTTTTTTCTGGAGGTTGCTGAGAAGTAGAAGCAGCGGATTGAGTCAGAATTTGCTGTGGCTGATTTGTGGCATTTCTGTTAAAGGGCCTGGGGGGCCTGCGACTTGAGCTCCTACCACGCGGAGGAGGTTGGGTGTCAGCTGGAGGGGTAGGAGGCTTGGATAGACAGAAATCTGGAATATGCACAATTGAACCGCAGTGCACGCAAGGCTCTGGTTTCCACTCATATTGTATTTTTAGAGAAAAAGGTTCTCCTAAGATGGTAATGGGAATAATTTCAGGATAGACACAATCCTTTGAGACCTGAACACAGACACGAGCATATGTAAGTCTAGATTTTTCTGCCGTTAAATCATCCACAGCCAATGGTATTCCCACCTTGCTTGCTATACGTGAAATTCCTTCCTGAGTCCAACAGGGGAGAGGCAAATCAAGAATTTTAAACCATATAGGAACTGAAGTGAATTCTTCTCTAACTGGCTTAAAATTAGGGACCCATTTTTGTAGTACAAACGGCTTCCCAAAAAAAAAAACCACACACCGCCAGCCAAGGCCATGTCGTAATCTTCATGCGACGAAAATTTCAGCATAAAAAAACCATCGCTTAGGGAGAGCAATTTCATCGTACCTTTGAGTTTCCATACCTTACGGATGGCAGAAAGTAGTGATTCGTAGAAGGGCCGCCTACCTATGGAGTAACCAATCAACGACAAGCCCCATTCCTCATTCGCGACTTGTACATGTGCTTCGTTAAAATCCAAAGGATCTTCTGACGGAGAGGAAGAAGAAAGCACAAAAGCCTTACCAGATCTCGGAGTTGCGACAATATTGCTGTAGGTCAGAGTAGTCGCAGGGAGAGGCAAAATACTCTTAGAAGAGAGAGGTGGGAACTCCTCAGGAGAAGAGAGGTTAGCCATCGGAGGTGGGGGGATCTCCCGGCCTTGCCGGGAGAAGAGAGCGGGAAGCAGGAGTCAGGAGCAAAAAAATCGGCTAGGGCGAAAAAAAACCCTAGCAAAGAAATTCTACAACAAAGCGTTTTTTATTTTTTAATGGCTGCTCTCTTTACTTGTGACTAAAGCTGAAAGTCTTTTTGCTAGAGAAAATAAATATTGTCTCAATCTTTACATCATGCATTTATTGAAACATGCATACATAAAGTATGAAGATTCTATATATATAAAGGTTTCAAAAGAAACATCCAAAATTTTTATATTGAAAAAAAAATGAAAAGAATTTCGAAATCTGACTCGATTATTGAAATATTTTTATTAATATATGTTGTGGATTACATATGGTGCCATTTTTTGTAATTGATGAAGGTATTACTATAATATATTATATATGAATTGTAAATTAATTAATGATTATATGGTAGAAGTTGGAGGAGCCTAGAAGAGTTAGAATTGTTTTTTATGAGATCATGTGTATTATGTTTAATCATTCTCTTTTAAGAAGAGGAAGTTAGAAACCAAAAAATTATTTATAAATCTTCGTATTGACATCAGCAGTTGATGTTTGTCTATAATATATATATATATATATATAAGACATATAGGTGACATGAATCAACACTGTCAACAATTACAGGTAATGAAGTTGATAGGTATCAATGTTCATGTTGACAATGTGCATTGATATTGTAAATGGCGTAGAGCAATGAAGTTAATTGGCGAGGGTTGGCATTTGACATAGTCCTCTACAAAAGAAAAAGTAATTGTCCCATTCTAAACTCTTTAAATTGCACATTGTCTAAGCTATTTCTGTTGTGATAATATATGTTGAGGCCATGACTTTGGTATATATGACCCTTTCAGGAGAAGGCTAAGGCTTCGTTTGGAACAGTTTTTTTACTACTTCTTAAAGCAGCTTTCTAGTACTACAATTTCTAGTTCAAAAAAATTTTTATACTAGAAAGCTGCTTTAGAAAACAGTAAAAAAGCCGTCCCAAATAAAGCCTAAGATATTTCTTCTCCTATATTATGAGTCGACAATGACACCTGATAACATGAGTGAAAGCTTTAGCACAAATAACAGATCCAATATCAGAGTGAAGAAAATCATGTCATAACTCATAACATATGTATAAATTATTAGATGGTGGTAAGATAAATATAAATAAATATAATTTATCTGACGTAGAGTTGTTATGCATATATTTTTAACTTCAAAGATAATAAGGCTGGCTGAGTGTAATTAAAAAAAGGGAGATTTACATACATGCCATCTTATACTACTCTATTTACATATTTAACATTTAAAACTTTAATATTACATACATATCATCCATAGTTCATTTTCATATCAAATATAAGTGGCAGAAATGAAATATATGAGTGGTAGGAAAGAAACATAAGTGGTATATTTGATATTAAAATAATATAGAATGATATGCATATAATATTAAAGTTTTGGGTATTAGATATGTAAATAAGATGTTATAAAGTGGTATGTATGTAAATTTTCCTTAAAAATATATATATAATAAACAACCAAAATACAACATATTATAATTCAAGAGATAACATAACATCATAATGTAACATGTTTGATGAATTAATTGAAAAATTAACAAAAAAGTTCCTTTTGTAATTGTATGCGACCAAGAGTAATTTCTAGAAAATATTACAGGCATGCTATGTTGATATTTAAAATTATTAATAAATAAAGCAAATTTAGAATGACATTGAATTTAAATTTTTTAAAAGATAATACTCATCATTAATTAGCACAATTTACATTTAAGAATGTGAATGTATAAATTATTGAAGATCTATAGGATTCAAACCATTCTCATCAAGCATGATATGGCAGTGAGTTGGTATGCTTGGAATGGCATACTTATTATCAAAATGCCCAACTTTGCATTGATTTTCAACAACATATTCATGAAGTAATGATCAATACAAAATTTAATAATACTAAATATTATATCATTATCATGAATATTGAATATAATGCATCTTTTTTTTTTTTTTTTGGTTAAAACTCACAGAGGGGCCTACGCGTAAATTCCAAAATAAAGGTTACAAAGTCCTTAGAAGGGACTTACAGCTCGCTACTGCTCAAAAGAGCTACAAGAAAAATCAAAATAAAACCTAAGAGCCGGTGGTCCCTTTTTCTACGATTACAAATATATATATATGTATATATATAAGCAAAAGCTAGGGCTGCAAGTAGACAACACCCAAAAAAGGAAGAGCAGATTAATCCCGTTCAGCACATTCTTCCTGCAAAAAAGGTAAGCAAACCTCAAAAGGCTCTGAAGATTATAAGATGTGAGAACCTTGCAATCATTGAAATTTCAAAACTCAGAAGAGAAATTATGCCTGCAAGGACAACTCCAAAAAGCAATGTTAAAAAGATAGTAATTAATGCAATATTTAGGCCAAACATTATAATGCATCTCTCTATAGATGTTACATGCTAGAAAAAGTTATAGCAGATTATAAATTTTTATGTGAAAAATTCAAGAAGGAAAAAAGCAACAGAACTGATCCTGTTGCAATAATTTATTGTAGAATAGGAGATACAAAAATTCTTACTTCCTCACATTAAAGAAGAGTGAATTATGTTGGGAGCAATTGACAGATGTTACAAAATTTAGATGTCCAAAGATAGACAATTAAAAACACAATAATAATATTAAATCTATACATGAGTCTATAGATGTGGCAGTGTGATGGTTGTCGACAGAGATAACAAAAAAATGCAAGAGAGATTTTTAGTTCTCTCAACTATTGAGCCTTCCTTTCTATAAATAATGGGCTCTATTTATATGGATTTTGATAAATTTACAAGAATCCAAAGCACTCAATCTTACAGTTGATTTTAATCCCCTTTATTATGGATCATTTATCAAACAATTAAATGCCTAAATTATATCAAAATCAAGTGATATTGAGTTCGTTATATTTGTCCCATCGAACTGCTCAATTTAACTATAAGCATGTTCTAATTAGATGTCACATTTGGCCTATCAATTTATATGTAGAAGCTTCCAAATTGAAAAAGTGATTGATTTGAACATAGCTGGAGGCGGATAGGATCATTTGTAGCATTGATAGGTTTGTTTCATCAAGACATTCAATTCGACTAAAAGTTTGCTATAATTAGAAATCAGATCGGACGATCTTGAATTTAATTTTGAAACTGAAATTTTCAATTAAAATATGCCTCGATATTCATGCCATCATATAAATTTTCTAGGATCATATCAATAGATATTGTAAGAGGTTTGATGTATACATAGTAAAACTCAAATATTTATTGTTCAAATTTTACTCAAACCTTAATCAAGTCTTAATTGAACATTGTTCGAACCTTAATTGATTATTTAAACCTAATTAAGAAAATTATATATATATATATATATATATATATATATATATATATATATATATATATATATATATATATATATATTTTAGAATAAGATTTGAACATGGTTTATTTAAGAACCGGCCAAATTTTGAACATTTTTTTTTTTTAGAAACTAAAAACGAGCTCAGAAATAAATCAAAGCTATCAGCATCCAATGCGACCTGCACGGGCCCGCCAGTAAGCGAAGAAAGCACCCCGAGAAAAAGGTTACCACCAGCAAAGAAGGACAGAACGCGAACCCCAACCACATCAAAGCCCAAAGCCTGACGTAGCAGCAATCAAACAGTAAAGCCACCAAATCCCAAGAAGAAACAGCAAGATTCAACAAAATTACAAAAATCATCTCCTGCGTCGACCTCTCCCCCAAAATTTTCCGCGAGTTTCCAAATTTGATTTGAAGTGCGCACAAGAGTGAAATCATTGTCGGACTCAACAGACTGTGAATCCGACTCCACATCTGACGAATCAACCAACCAATTATTCTGATTTCGAATATCCAAACCAGAAGAATTACCCACACAATTGGCCATCACTTGGGAATCAACCTCGCTTACAGGGACCACAACTAAACTGTTGGTAATCAAATTTACTTCCTCTCTTCCCTTCTCAATTTCAGCCGGCACCACCACAACAGGCATAACACTATCAGAACCACCATCTGCATCCTTTAAACCTTGACCATCCCCATTTGAATTCACAACACCCAAAACTGGCGAGCCATCAGAATTCACCACATTCATTGCACCAAAAACCACCTCCGACACCACCACCGGAGAAACATGATCATTAACATCAGTCACAACCGGAGGTACAAAAGGAGCTGCATCGGGGGATAAGACAGAACAGTTACCATCATGACTAGTAGGCACATCAATCACAGCATTAACCACATCAACCACATTCAAAACGGATGGATTAGTAGTGACCAAAGACTCCAAAATCATAGAATTTCCGCACATGTCCAAGGCATTGGTAACAACACCAATATTCGCAATATCAACAGGCTTAACCACTTTATCACTAGATCTTTGCACATGTAAATCAGCAGAAAAATTACCACAATCCCCCTTGCTATGACCAAGCCGTTTACACCCAACACAATAAGCAGGCACCTCCTCGAAACAAACTCGTTGAACATACCCAGAATTCTCCGAACCAAGCCAAATTTTTATCAGGAAGGTCCTTAGTAATGTCAATCTCCACCAGGACCCTCGCCAGAGAAAGGTCTAGATCCGATAGAAGTAGAATTATCAACTTTTAAAGGACGGCCAAACATCGAAGCCAAGGCATGAAGGATACGAGGGGCAAAGAGGTGTGGTCGCAAACTGGGAAAGGCAACCCAAATAGGAATAACCGGAGACTCAACCCCGACATCAAGATCCGGTGACCATTTAGTAAGTTTCAAATAGCAGTTATTCACCAAATAAGATCTATGGCTGAACACTCTACTATAATCCAAATCATTAGAAAGCTTAATAAGAATATGAGATTGATCTAGAACAGTTACAGAGAATTCAGCATTAAGTTTCAGGCTGAAAAAAAATTTCCGGATAACATCAAGTGAAGGGCGCCGCGTAGGAAAGAAACCAACCAGAGCAAATTGAAATGGAACATACAGAGCTAAAATTTCTTCCTCCGATATCCATAACGAGGGTAAACCACGACAAAAACCCTTTCTTAACTCAGGAAAATCAACTGAAATCGAAGAACCAGATAAAGCTTCCACAAAAGAACGCGATTTAAAGGATCCATCCAAAAAATCGGGGTCACACACACGACTAACCACCATAATGGAAGGCAAAAAGATGAGAGGGCAACTTCCCTGAAAATTTGAAGAAGACTAGCCCCAGATGTCCCACGCGCGTCGCCAGAACCGCGCCCGAAAGCCCGAACAGAACCCAAGCGCAGCCGCCCGCGAACGGCGAGCGGCGGAACCCAAGCGGCGGCGAGCCGTCGCGAGCGGAATCCCGCGAGCCGGAGACGCGGCAGCGCGATGCCCGCGAGCCGGAGACGCGGCAGCGCGATGCCCTAGCGCGATGCCCTAGCGGCCAAATTTTGAACATTGATTTAACAATATTCAATAACAGTTCAATCAATGTTTAAAGTAGGTAATGCGAAGTTTGCTATCTCTCTATGTTTAAAGCTTTGGTGCAAATGATGTTTCAAACCTAAACAACATCACTAACCCTAAATAGTTTGTTGAAGACAAACATTAACTTAATTTATACTGAAACTTTGATGTTAATCGATCACAAAGAAATTATGATCAATATAGACGGGGAAGGTGCAGGATAAGGAAGGAGTACGGATAGAAAGGCATGGAAGGATGCTCGAGCGATAATTTAGGCTTCGTTTGGGGAAGTTCTTTAATTAAAAAATTTCTAATTCAAGAAAATTTTATATTAGAAAATTGCTTCAAAAAACAATAAAAAAGCTGTCCAACCGAAGCATTTTCTATTAAAAAATTTGTAATTCAAAAAAAATTTTATATTAAAAAGATGCTTCATAAAATAGTAAGAAAGTTGTCCCAAACGAAACCTTCAAGCGGGTCTCTTCAAATTCTACAACTTTTGAGTATAAATTTTCCTTAAAAAATAAACATTGAATATATTTATCTAATATTTACTATTATGAGACAAAATGTCAAGCTTTTCAAATCATTAGTGTCATTTAAAATATTTTCATTAAAATTTTGTTTTATTTTATTTATCTTCCAACATAAATTATATATATATATATATATATATATATATATATATATATATTTGATAATCTTCCTCATTCATGATTTACAAATCACAACTCTCTTTCCATATATATGCCGCCCTCCATCAACTCGATCTTCATTATCGACGTCGATATCTCCTGTGATGAAATCTTCGAAACCCTAGCTCCCCATAACTGCGTCAGCTCCGCCGCCTCCTCCACTCAGCGTCTTCACCACCGTCTGCAGAAGGTGGAGCGGCTCAATCGATCCATCATCCACATCAGGATCCGAATACATCAACAGTAGACGGCATTGCAGTGCACGTTCACCTTAGTGTTTTTTGGGCTTATGATCGAACATGTCGTCGTCTTCAAGATGCAAAGATTCAACACGATCTTATTTTGAGTCAACTATGTAAATTTTTTTTTTCTGTTATGTTCTATTAAGAGTCCAATTTTATTATAATCTATTGAAGAAATTTTATCTCTAATACTTTATAATCAAAATTTTTTAGGTTTACTTTAGTTTACTTAACATAGGTCTGGTCCAATACATCTACCCTCATAACTAGGTTATCAGATTACTGATATTTTACGTGACAGAAACTATTTAAGGAGACTTTGTCTACTCTTATTTGTCACCGGAGCTATTCCAACCTTTTTTATTTTAAATTTAAGTAATTAGGATTTATCGTTCATCATTTCAAAAAATACAAATTTTAAAATATTAAAACTATATTAAACTTATTTTAAATAAAATAAGGAACTTTTAATAATTTTTTTTTTTGATATAAATAATATACCTTTCTTTATTATTACCTTTCTTTATTAGATTTAAACGAGAATTTGACTTTTAATAGGACACAATGGAGACAAAGGATTCATGTAGCCGACCCCACGTAGTGGGATAAAGGCTTGATGTTGTTGTTGTTGATATAAATAATATAAATTTTAGAAATTTGTTCTTAATATTCTACTCTAAAATTGCCAAAATTAGCCTCATAACTTTTTTATTTATTTTAAATTGAATGTAATATAAATTTTAATTAATTAATTGTGCATTATATTTGGCTCAAAATAAATGTGATAATTGTAAAATACATCTTGATTAAATTTAAATTCAAATAACTTTACTCAAAATTTCTATTAAAAAATAAGAGGTGGCTACTCATAATATGAATCTACAAGTCTCATGACTCTCTATAATAGAGTTAGGTGGTGATTGGGCACCATTAATTTTTTTTTTATTGAAAATTATGTGATCCAAGTTTGTTTTGGTGAAGAAACTCTTTCTAATTATTGGGTCATAATTTAGGCTTCTTTTATGACAGCTTTCTAAAACGACTTTCTAATATAAAATTTCTAATTTAAAATATTTGTACTAAAAAGTTGTTTTAAAAAACAACAAAAAATTTGTCTCAAACATAGCCTTAGACTTCGTTTGAGACGACTTTTTTATTGCTTTCTAAAACGGAGTTTTAATACAAATTTTTTTATTTTTGTACTAAAACTCCATTTTAGAAAGCAATGAAAAAGCCGTCCCAAACGAAGCCTTAGTGAATAAAAATATAATTTTATGGCCATCATACATATTCTTAACTAATTTTAAAAAATAAAAATATAAGAAAAAGAAAAAATATGGAAAATAATTTTTGAAAGTGGACATCCTTCTTCAAAATTTGTCAAGATGAGCTTTATTACCATTAAATTTATTTTAATGTAAATAAAATGTAAAATTTAATTAATTAGTCATACTTTTTTTTATTATTCTAATTATTATAAATACTTCATTATCAAACTTATGGCAGGATAATATCTTGATCTATTTTGTATTAGGATGGAGCTATTTTTATGACAAGTGTCATTATTTCGAATGTCGTATATTATTTTCAATACATTTAAATTATTAGCTAATATTGTTAAAGTATACGATATTCACAAATAAAATTACTACAGAAAAAAAAATCATTATGAATGTCTAATAATTTAGTTTTATTATTTATAAACTAATTATTTTTATTTAATATTTTATTTTATTGTCTAATAATTTGGGTTGTATTAACAAATAGCATGTGACATGTAAAATAAAAATTATGTGTAAGAAAAAAAAAGACTCATCATAATACAAAATATATTAGAATATATATTGATACATTATTTATATCAAAAAGTATTCCATCAAATTAATTTTTCCAAACATGTTTCTTTATTATAGTTTTTTTTTTTTCTTTTTTTAAAATTACATTATTTATAAAATCACTTAAAATATTTATTAGACTTTTTAAGCATTTTGAAAAATTTTCGTCATTGAAAATTCTGCCATCCTCCACAATCATCATAATTGTTATCATCTGCACTATCTGCTTCGCCATCACTAATGCATTGTTGATTGACCACATTTCTCGCAATCGCCCTCAATTTGCCAGCTGCCGCCACCGTCTCATCCCACAAATACAACCACAACTACGAGAGATTATTGTGTGCGGCGGACATCGAACCGTTCAATTTTCTCTTTGCCTATAGTTAAAGCACAATCAAATCATATTTACTGTAGCAGCTACGCTTCTACAATAGACAAAGACAAAGCTGGACAATTCTCTCCATCAAATATTCATAGATAATAAAAAGTCCACTACTACTCGAGCTAACATATTTAATATTTATTTAAAATTAAAAAAAATATTTAAAATATCAAATCTATTTTATTTAATAAAAAAATATAAATAAATTAAAATTAAGAAATAATAATAAGTTTTTGAATAGTCTCACAATTTATAATAGAAATACGTAACATCAACGCTGATAATAGAGTTAGGTCACGTAGGTGGCGTAGCATGATGGTGCTATTTATTTAATTAATAAATAGTTTTATAACTATTGCGAATATTCAATCATAGAATTCCGTCCAATAAAATATTTATTTTTGAAGCTAAGAATAAAAATAAATAAAAAAAGAGGCATAGCACGTGCCAAAATGCTGTAGGTGGGCCCATGACGTTAGAGGCGCTACAGAGAGGGCTACAGGCCTGGAGCGTGGAAAGATCCGTCGGCGGTGGAATCTGTGATCCACAATGGGTGCCTTCCGTTGCACACAATAATTGCGTATTTAAATTTAAATTTCCTCAACTTAAAAAAAAATAGTGTAAAATTACTGTATGAAAGATTTTTTATATTAATGAGGATTAAATTATAAATTTATATAAATAAAATTCAAATTAAATATTTTTTTAAAAAATTTAATATCTTTATCGAATCAATTAGCTTTGCGGCTACGACAAATTATTCTTTTTTATATTTGCTGATATCAAATAAATTTATTATTATTTTGAATTGTGGTCTGTTTTTTATTGATATTAATTTCTTTTTTATTTGATTAATTTATGTCTTTATAGTTTTATATAATTTTAAAATTTAATTTCATTACATAACTATTACAACAGTAATTTAGAGTAATTCTTTAATATCATATTTTGTTTGCTTTTATATAGTTTAAAATAAAATATATGTTATCAAATCCCCAAAATTATAATTTAGAAGCATGGATAAAAATAAAAATTGTGATTCAAAGCTTATTTAGAAATTATATATTAAAATTACAATAAAACTACTTAAGAAAAAAAAAAGAATTTTGGGTGAAAATTGGCTATTTGAAAATTTTAATATAATTTTGTTTAAATGAAAAAAAAACTTAAATTTGAAAGATAAATTTATATCAGTAGTTTTGATATGACACTGAGTAAATTATTCCAAATATTTATATTTGCTATAAGTGACATTAAATACCTCTGAAAACCCTAGGGTTGAGTGGCTGGAATGTAGAGATTATGCTAGAGTGGCTAGAGTCAGTAAGCAACATAAAACCACTTGTGGTTGTGGCAAGCTAAGGCACTTAGTAAATTAGGGTTTGCAAAATGGCGGATGCTTTGACATTGGAAACAATTAATTGGAAGTGGTTTATGAATGTTTATAGTTGAGTTTAGAAATTTGAGATGATGTTTTAATGAGTTTAGAATGGGAAATTAAGAGCAATTTTTAAAACTGAAATTACTAAACGACAAGAGGGGGGTGAATTGTAAAAAGTTTTCTCTTAATAAAAAATTAACCCTAAACAAGAGTTCTAATTTTTTTGTTGTTTTTTTGAAATATTAAAATAAAGATCAATGCAATTTTGCTTTATCAAAAAAAACCACGTGCAATAGATATGAAAAATTAAAGTGCAAGCAAAAAGTAAACAATGATAAAGAACGAACACACCAAGATTTTTATAGTGGTTCGGTCAAAATATGACCTACGTCCACTCCCCGGAGTCCTCCACTCCGGGATTTTCACTATAAAAATAGTTCTCCTTTTGCCCCCCCTTGGCAAGGCGGAGAAGCCTGTACAAACCTCCCTTTCACACCAACCCGGCGTGGCGGAAGACCAAACTCTGTTTTCGCCCTCCTGGCGACGGCAGAGAACCTTCTCGTTTTTCTCCCTCCTGGAGAAGGCAGAGAACCTCGAGGTAACGGATGCAGACGAGCCTTTCCCTTGGAGATCCTCCCTCAAATCCTTCTCGGGCCACAGGAGGAGCAAGATGCAGCGAGCTTGGAGCAACCGTGTGATCTCCCTCACACCTCTTCTCCCTCACAACGCTCACCTCTTCCTTCCTCTCAACCCTCAAGAATTTCTCTTGAGTTTTCTCCCTTGGAATCCCTCTCTAATCACGTTCACCCTCTCTAACAATCTTACCCAAAAAGAACTTGATTGGCATATTAAAAAAGGCTCCAAAAACCTCTGAATTCAAAATTAGCCGTTACTGTTCGTACAGTACGATTCATCATCGTACAGTACGATCTTCATAAACAGCCGTCGTCCTGGTACGAAGGTGTACGAACAGTACAAAAACAATTCGTACTGTACGATACAATATCGTACGGTACGATTCAACAACATACTATTCGTACAGGACGATGGTCTGGACGATCGGATGTCGTCTCTGTTCATCGTATGGTACGATTGACATCGTACAGTACGATGTGACAAAAACCAAGAGATCGTACCGGACGATATCCGGGACGATCATACTTCGTCTCTGTTCATCGTATGGTACGATCACGTTCGTACAGTACGATGTTCAAATTTCAATTAGGCCTTGATTACGTGCACTAATCACGGGTTAATTTAAGTAAGTATTTAAAACCAATCGTACAGTACGAAAATATTCGTACAGTACGATGTGCAAATCTCAATTAGGCCTTGATTACGTGCACTAATCATGTGTTAATTTAAGTAAGTATTTAATACAGATCGTACAGTACGAACAAGTTCGTACAGTACGAACGGCGCAAAAATCCCTTCCTCAAATTAAGTCACGGCTAGGGTTTTTGGATCTGAACATATCGTACAGTACGAAGTACTTTCGTACAGTACGATCTATTCACAGATATGCCCACATAGCCTGGATCGTACGGTACGAAATAACATCGTACAGTACGATCTCCAGAGAAGAATTTTACTTATATTTTCAGTTAAAAAAAAAAAAATTCTCCCCCTGTGTGTGTGCATGGTTGCTCTTACTCTTTCGCATTTTGTGGCCAGACTCAATAAAGTAAAAAATACAATAAATGGAAAAGTACAATTTTTGACTCGTACTCCTAATCTACCCGGTCTTGAGTCTTCCTTTCTTCCTGAGTCACTTGTGATCTTCCTGAAATGTTAGTGCTCAAGGAAAATAACAAATAAAATAATAAGCAATGAAAAGCAGTTCCAAGTCACTCATTATTTGGCATCATCAAAATCTCAAACTCGGGGTCATGGGTTGCAACAATCTCCCCCTTTTTGATGATGTCAAATAATTTGTTGTAAGTAAGAAAGATAAATATTTCTTTTGTTTTTTTTTTTTTTTTTTTTTTTTTTTTTTTTTTTTTTTTTTTATTTTTTTTTTAAAAAAAACATAAGAAGGGAAGAAGAAAAAAAAAAGAACTACAAGCAGGTAGGAAACAACACAAAAGAAACTGTATTTAGATAAAAAGGCATTACAACAAACTTCTCCCCCTTTTGACTGCACAAAAAGGAGGAGCCACTAAAAGCTCAAAAGCAGAAAAAAAAAAAAAAAGACTACAATGCATACATAGACAATCTAGTCAGACGGGTCCTGATCAGGTGGAGGTGGAGGTGGATTTGGCTGAAAGTATTGAAATAAAGCGTCGAAGCGGTGATCAATTGCTGTAAAACGCTCGCCAAACCATCGCATATCAGCCTCGTGTTGCTGATGTTGTTCCTGAATGTGCATGTCGAGGCGAGTCTGCAGCTGGTCGAAGCGGGCGACTAGATCATCATTTGGGAGTGGAGGAGCTGGTGCTGGTGCAGGTGCTCGGGGTGCAGCATGGCGTCGGGGTCGAGCTGGAGCTGCGGCTGGTACATCTTCTCCTTCTTCTTCGTCAAAGACGGGTTCTTCAGGCTCATGTCCCCGATGAAAGAGGATACGGAAGGAAGCATCCGTATAGAAAATAGGAAGCATATCGGGTTCAGCAGGATAGGTTAATTGATATTTATGGTAGAGGATATATCCTATGAGGTGACCAAGAGCCAGATTTTGTTTCCGTCGAGTGGTGGGAAGACGAACAAAAGTCATGTGCCTAATATAGTTGCTGATTAAATCGACCTCATCAAACTTAATATTGGACATAATGAGGTAGGTAGCGACTGACAGGGTAGGAGTCAGATTGATGCGGTCGCCACCTTTGGGTATGATAGAGGTGCGAAGGACATGTTGAATGATACGGGCATTGCGGTTTAAGGATTGGACTAGGGGCTGGTGTTGATGAAAAAAACAGTGTTCCTAAGGACTCTATTGACATCGCTCCAATCAAAATCATCAGTTAGAAACGAGCGAACCATAGGTCCTTCAGTGGACAGCCCAATATGTTTGGGCGATATCAGCTCTAGTTATTTCCACAGGGCGGCCACAAACAAGGGAGTGAAAAGTGGTGTTATCTACTGTGTAGGTGAGATTTGCGAGGAATTCAAATAGGAGTTCAGAGTTGTAAGGGAACGCAAGGGTAAGTAGGAATTGAAAGGTAGTGGAGGCAAAGAGGCCCATTACCTCGAAATTTAGAGCGGCTTGATTTAGCATTTTCGAGGGCGAGATTTTGCAAGCCTTGTAGCGGTAGTAGGCTTCCTCATTTTCGCTATTCAGAAAGCGATCGGGTTGACGACTGGATGAGGATGAGCTTCCGGCAGTCATCCGACCTCGCTTAGACATTGTAGGAAGGCACGAAAACTAATGGAAGGCTGAGAGGGAAGATAGGTGAATGAATTTAACAGCCTATGCAAGGGTTTATATAGAATTTTCCGGAGATCGTACAGTACGAACAGGAGATCGTACAGTACGAAATACAATTAATATCCTGACCGGTCGTTTCGGGGGAAAAAGAGGTCAAATCGTACAGTACGATAGATATCGTACAGTACGATCAGACGAATATCGATCGTCCCGAGGTTCTCAGTACGACTTTTGACCAAAAAGTTTCGTACTGTACGAATACGTGGATCGTACAGTACGATACATAATAAATATCGTACCAGAACGCTTTAACTCGAATTTGTCCCGTTGTGCTGATGTGGATCGTACAGTCCGAATACGTGGATCGTACAGTACGATACGCAATAATGTCGTACCAAACGGCTTTAATTCGTCCCAATCCGTTGCTGACGTGGATCGTATTGTACGAAGTAGTGGTATCGTACAGTACGGTAGGCAATAATACTGGACGATAATCGTACAGTACGATGGGTATCGTATAGTACGATCAACAGAGCTGAATTCTGCCTATTGGTGGACGCTAGATTTGTGATAAGTCGTACAGTACGATATAGATCGTACAGTACGATGAACAGTCAGTGTGAATTTTGGTGTGGTGAGTGTGTGGTGATCAGGAGCAGCCCTAAAGATTTTTTTTTTTTTTTTTTTTTTTTTTTTTTTTTTTTTTTTTTTTATATCTATGACACCTAATCTAGTCCTCAAGGTACTAAAGGTGTCAAACGCTAATGGTTTTGTGAATATGTCTGCCAATTGATCTTCTGTAGCGACGTGATGTAATTCTATATCTCCCTTAGCGACGTGATCTCTAATGAAATGATGTCTAATGTCTATGTGTTTTGTTCGGGAGTGCTGAATTGGGTTCTTAGAGATACAAATTGCACTTGTGTTGTCACACATGATTGAGATGGTTCCAACAGGTAGTCCAAGATCAAGAATTTGTTGTTTTAACCATAGTACCTGTGCAACACAACTTCCTACTGCAATATATTCTGCCTCGGCTGTGGAAAGTGCTACTGAGTTTTTGCTTCCTACTGGACCAAGAAACTAATGATTGTCCGATGAATTGACAGGTACCAGAGGTGCTCTTTCTATCTATCCCTACATCCTGCAAAGTCAGAATCTGAGTACCCAAGGATTTCAAAGGAAGTGCTGTGCCTGGGATACCAAATTCCTAAGTTTGGTGTGCCTAGTAGATATCTAAGAATTCTTTTAACAGCAGTTAGGTGAGACTCTTTAGGATCGGCTTGGAAACGGGCACAAAGGCATACACTAAACATGATGTCCGGTCTACTGGCAGTCAAGTAAAGAAGTGATCCAATCATTCCTCTATATTTTTTCTGATCTACTGATTTTCCACTAGGATCCTTATCTAATTGGATTGTCGAACTCATTGGGGTGTTCATGGGTTTTGCACTATCCATTTCATATTTCTTTAAAAATATCCTTAATGTACTTTGATTGGCTAAGAAAGGTTCCATTTTCCATTTGTTTCACACTAAAGCCAAGAAAGTAGTTAAGCTCTCCCATCATGCTCATTTCAAACTCATTACTCATTGTTTTTGAAAATTCATCGCATAAATTTTTTATCCGAGGATCCAAACAAGATGTCATCTACATATATTTGAACAATGAGAATTTCTTCTTTAACTTTTTGTAAAAAGAGAGTAGTATCTACACTACCCTTTTGAAAACCTCTATTCAAAAGAAATGAGCTAAGTCTTTCATACCATGCTCTAGGTGCTTGCTTTAATCCATATAGTGCCTTTTTTAATTTGTATACATGGTTTGGAAATTGTGAGCTTTCAAATCCGGGGGGTTGCTCAACGTAGACATCTTCCTTAATTACCCCGTTCAAAAATGCACTCTTTACATCCATTTGATATAACTTAAAGTTCTTGAAGCAAGCAAAAGCTAAGAGCACTCTTATGGCTTCTAGTCTAGCAACCGGAGAAAGGTTTCTTCAAAGTCTATTCCCTCAATCTGGTTGTACCCCTTAGCTACTAGCCTTGCTTTATTCCTTATTATTGTTCCTGAATCATTCACCTTATTCTTGAAGACCCATTTTGTTCCAACAACACTCTGCTCTTTAGGTCTCTTAACTAACTCCCAAACATCATTCCTGGTGAATTGGTTCAGCTCTTCTTGCATTGCTAGAATCCAAAATTCATCTCCTAAGGCTTGATCTATACTTGTAGGTTCTATCATAGAGATGAAAGCTGAGTGACTAACCTCCTTCCTAAGTCCATGCCTAGTTCTTACACCTTCTGAAGGGTCACCTAAAATTAACTCTTTAGGATGACTAGAAGAATATCTCCATTCTCTAGGCAAGTCTTCCTGAGATTCGACCCTCTCTTCTAAGGACATAGTCTCTACTCCTTGAATTGCCTCTATTTCATCATCTTCAATTTTAGTTTCTGAGGGCATAACAGATTCATCAAATACCACATGGGTGGATTCTTCTACTACCAGGGTTCTCTTGTTGAAAATTCTATAGGCCTTACCTACAGAAGAATAGCCTAAGAAGACACCCTCATCAGATTTGGGATCGAACTTTCCTAAGGGATGTTTACCATTATTTAAGATGAAGCACTTACACCCAAAGACATGTAAATGTGAAAGGTTTGGTGTCCTACCTTTAAGGAGTTCATACGGAGTTTTATTCAGCTTCGATCTAATGTTTACTCTGTTCAAAACATAACAGGCTGTGTTGACTGCTTCTGCCCAAAAGTATCTAGGAAGGGTATACTCCGCTAACATTGCCCTAGCAGCTTCTACCAAGGTTCTATTTTTCCTTTCTGCTATGCCATTCTGTTGGGGTGTTCTAGGAGCTGAGAAATTGTGCTCTATTCCTATCTCTTAGCAGAATGACTCAAATCTTTCATTTTGGAACTCTCCACCATGATCGCTATGGATTGTTGATATCTCACAACCTAATTTTCGTTGTATCCATGTGGAGAAAATTTTAAATTCCTCAAAAGACTCATTCTTGTGTGCTAAGAATCTTACCCAAGTAAATCTAGTGAAGTCATCTACAATCACAAATCCATAATTCTTTCCACCTAGACTGGCTGTACTAACGGGTCCAAATAAGTCCATGTGTAGAATTTCTAGTGGCCTAGAGGTGATCACGTCTCTAATTGAGTGAAAGGATGATTTGACTTGTTTTCCTTGTTGGCAAGCATCACATAAGTGATTCTTGGTGAATTCTAATTTAGGTACACCTCTAACTAGGTTTTTCTGAGTGATGTTTCTAAGAGTTTTCATACTAGCATGGCACAGTCTCCTATGCCATAGCCACGAATCATCAACTATTGTTTTCAAGCAAAATGATTTTGAGTTATCTACACGATCAAGGTCTAACATGTAAACATTGTTCATTCGTTTTCCTTCTAAAATTGTTTCACCAAATAAACTAATAATCAGGCATTTATCAGTAAAAAATTTAACATCAAAACCTTTGTCACATAGTTGACTAATGCTAAGTAAATTATGTTTCAAACCATCAACTAGTAAAACATTTTCAATTATAAAGTTCTTAGCATTACCAACGATACCTGAGCCTATCACCTTCCTGGTAGTGTTGTCTCCCAATGTTACTTTGCCTCCAGTTTTGGTCTCCAATAGGATGAACTTCTTCATGTCTCCAGTCATGTGTCGCGAGCAGCCACTATCCAGGTACCACATGCTCTCACTAGGTCTTTTGTGAGAGCATTCCTACAATTTCATTCACAGATTAGATTTGGGAACCCAAGTGAGTTTGGGTTCCACCTTATGCTTGCATGAATGAGATGTATGCATGTTATGCTGTGATGGATGCAATTTAGGTCTCCATACTAAGTGTGTCCTACGGTGAATTGTGCATGTGCGGGCTATGTGACCTAACATGCCACAAGAGAAGCACCTAACACCAGGAAATGGGTTTACTAATCTATGAGTGTGGTGGTGCCTCTTCCTAAGATTTTGTGATGCATGCTGTGTTGGGGGTTTTCTAGGGTGGCCTACTGTGAGTGATGCAATTTCATTTTCTAGTTCATTTATCTTTTCACTATAAGTTTTACTTCGAGCTGTCAATCCATCAACTTTTATCAATAGCAAGTGCTCACAATGCTCTACTTCTAATATGAGTGCAGTTAGTTTTTCATACTCTACATCTAGTTTAATATGTGATGTTTTCAAGGATTCATGCGCTTCAATTAGATCAATATGCTTCTTATTTAATGCATCATACTCATCAAGAAGTAACATGTGATCTTTATCTAAATCAGAATTTTCTTTAACTAAGTTAGCATGCTCAATTTGTAAGGAACTAAATTCAATATTAAGTTTAGCATGCATTTTCTTCAGTTTTCTATAAGAGTCATGAATATTCTCAGAAATAAGCAATAATTCATCATAAGAAAGTTGACATACCTCATCCTGATCCAATTGATCAAGGTTATCATTAGCCATAAGACACAAGTTTGTTACCTCCTCCTCTGCTTCTTCTTCTGATGATTCTGAGGCAGAGTCGGCCCAAAAAGCTTTCTGTGTCTTGGTCTTTCCTCTCTTGTATTTACCTTTGTCATCTCCTTTCTCCTTTGTTGGTTGGCTCTTAAGATTAGGACATCTGCTCGAAGATGACCTGGCTTCCTGCACTCAAAGCAAATTGTATCAGATGAAACTTTATTGGTCCTTGAGCTTTTACCTTTATTCCAGCTGTTCTGATGACGCTTCTGTTTTCTCTTCAGAAAATTTTTGAACTGTCGGGTCATCAATGCTATTTCATCGTCTTCCTCCCCCTGCAGAGCTTTCACTTTCTGAGTTGCTAGCTTTTAATGCCACCGTCCGCTCCTTTTTCTTTTCACCTGCATCACTTTGCCTTTGGCTCACTCCTTGCTCGTATGCAATGAGTGACCCGAGGAGGTTATCAATAGAATAAACATTAAGATCTTTTGACTCAGTGATAGCAGTTATCTTAGCATCATAGGAACTAGGCAGACATCTAAGAATTTTATTTACTTTCTCAGAATTTGAAATTTCTCTACCTAAAGCATGCAAGGATGTCACAATTTGGGTGAACCTAGTGTACATGTCAGAAATTGTTTCGCTAGGTTTCATACGGAATAATTCATAATCATGCAGTAAAATGTTAAGCCTAGACTGTTTTACTTCGTTTGTTCCTTCGTATGTAATGCACAGTCTATCCCAAATCTCCTTACCAGAAGCACAAGTAGATACTCTCATATAATCTTCAGATTTCAATGCACAAAAGAAACAGTTTAAGCACTTAGCATTCAGTTGGGCTAATTCCCTATCCTCATTGCTCCATTCATTAAACGGTACAGGAGTTTTCAAACCATTAACAGTTTTAAACGGTGCAACATACCCATCATTAACTAACATCCACATGCGGTAATCTATAGATTGCAAAAATGTAGACATTCTAATTTTCCAAAAATCAAACGGTATGTTATCAAAAAGTGGTGGACGAGTTATTGAATAACCCTCCGCAGTGTTACGATTACCAAAATTCGACATGATCGTTTTTTCAAGGTTTTCTAAAACACTATTTTTGAAAAACAAGCTCTGATACCAATTGAAATTACTAAACGACAAGAGGGGGGGGGGGTGAATTGTAAAAAGTTTTTCTCTTAATAAAAAATTAACCCTAAACAAGAGTTCTAATTTTTTTGTTGTTTTTGAAATATTAAAATAAAGATCAATGCAATTTTGCTTTATCAAAAAACCACGTGCGATAGATATGAAAAATTAAAGTGCAAGCAAAAAGTAAACAATGATAAAGAACGAACACACCAAGATTTTTATAGTGGTTCGGTCAAAATATGACCTACGTCCACTCCCCGGAGTCCTCCACTCCGGGATTTTCACTATAAAAATAGTTCTCCTTTTGCCCCCCCTTGGCAAGGCGGAGAAGCCTGTACAAACCTCCCTTTCACCAACCCGGCGTGGCGGAAGACCAAACTCTGTTTTCGCCCTCCTGGCGACGGCAGAGAACCTTCTCGTTTTTCTCCCTCCTGGAGAAGGCAGAGAACCTCGAGGTAACGGATGCAGACGAGCCTTTCCCTTGGAGATCCTCCCTCAAATCCTTCTCGGGCCACAGGAGGAGCAAGATGCAGCGAGCTTGGAGCAACCGTGTGATCTCCCTCACACCTCTTCTCCCTCACAACGCTCACCTCTTCCTTCCTCTCAACCCTCAAGAATTTCTCTTGAGTTTTCTCCCTTGGAATCCCTCTCTAATCACGTTCACCCTCTCTAACAATCTTACCCAAAAAGAACTTGATTGGCATATTAAAAAAGGCTCCAAAAACCTCTGAATTCAAAATTAGCCGTTACTGTTCGTACAGTACGATTCATCATCGTACAGTACGATCTTCATAAACAGCCGTCGTCCTGGTACGAAGGTGTACGAACAGTACAAAAACAATTCGTACTGTACGATACAATATCGTACGGTACGATTCAACAACATACTATTCGTACAGGACGATGGTCTGGACGATCGGATGTCGTCTCTGTTCATCGTATGGTACGATTGACATCGTACAGTACGATGTGACAAAAACCAAGAGATCGTACCGGACGATATCCGGGACGATCATACTTCGTCTCTGTTCATCGTATGGTACGATCACGTTCGTACAGTACGATGTTCAAATTTCAATTAGGCCTTGATTACGTGCACTAATCACGGGTTAATTTAAGTAAGTATTTAAAACCAATCGTACAGTACGAAAATATTCGTACAGTACGATGTGCAAATCTCAATTAGGCCTTGATTACGTGCACTAATCATGTGTTAATTTAAGTAAGTATTTAATACAGATCGTACAGTACGAACAAGTTCGTACAGTACGAACGGCGCAAAAATCCCTTCCTCAAATAAATCACGGCTAGGGTTTTTGGATCTGAACAAATCGTACAGTACGAAGTACTTTCGTACAGTACGATCTATTCACAGATATGCCCACATAGCCTGGATCGTACGGTACGAAATAACATCGTACAGTACGATCTCCAGAGAAGAATTTTACTTATATTTTCAGTTAAAAAAGAATTCTCCCCCTGTGTGTGTGCATGGTTGCTCTTACTCTTTCGCATTTTGTGGCCAGACTCAATAAAGTAAAAAATACAATAAATGGAAAAGTACAATTTTTGACTCGTACTCCTAATCTACCCGGTCTTGAGTCTTCCTTTCTTCCTGAGTCACTTGTGATCTTCCTGAAATGTTAGTGCTCAAGGAAAATAACAAATAAAATAATAAGCAATGAAAAGCAGTTCCAAGTCACTCATTATTTGGCATCATCAAAATCTCAAACTCGGGGTCATGGGTTGCAACAAAAACTTCATATATATATATATATATATATATATATATATATATATATATATATATATATATATATATATATATATATATATATATTAAAATTCCTTCAAATTATAGGTAGTTCCATAATTATTGGATGTGGTTAGAGTCTTGAGTGGTGGAATGGTCGACCACTTCTTTTATGGAATTCGAAGTGATGCGACATCATATCAAGCTAAAATTGATTATTGAATCATCTTTAGACGCCCCTTGGCCCTAGCATTTATTTAGAAATTTTCAAATCAAAATCTTAATGTCATAGCCAACTAGTTCAACACAACATGGCTTTTTTCATTTGTCTTGTCTCCTCTAAAAAAATGTTTCATTGTCTATCATTGTAACCTTTTATGTATGTCACCATTCAATATCTACCCTTGCACCTCTTCATACAAAGACAACAAGATAATATATAACATATGATCATACAACAACATAATGTCATGTCACAATATAAAAATTACAAACGCATAAAGGACTTTACTTTAATGATTATTTCTTTATGGTAGGCTTGATAATAAGCTTATGATGTACTACATTAACTCGTCTTGACTCAAAAGAACTCATTCCTCACAAGTTGAAATCTCTGCACTCATCTGTCAGATTCGGAGCAAGTTTGAAAAGTTGCTTAAATGTAAACCTAGTGTCATCATATGGCGGTCTCTCTTTCCACCCTATTAAAAGCTTATGTGGCCAATATTCCCCTTTCCCATAATGTGATACCTCATGTGATATAATTCTTTCCACTTCAAATAGATTAGGCTTGATGTCTGCCTACATTTAACTACTTTAGTCATTTATTAAAGAGTTAGTTTTTAAATTTTCATTTAATATATTTCCTTCGAATAAAAAAAAATATCTTCAATATTAAATAAAGGATATATATGTTGTGGCAATTGTAAAAAATATACATTTAGTTTATTTTTTTAAGAAATTTGAAATGGCCACAAGTAAGTGAAGCTTTTTATATTGGAGGTTTTTCTTTTAAGTTTAATTCTTACTATTATATAGTCGCCATGATTATACTCTTTTATAATTTTATTTTCATTTAGTATTATTTTTTTCATATTATTTATTTTAAATTTTTCATAATGCATAAAATCTTAAACAAATATGAATGCACTTTTGATGTTATTGTTATCATACTAACTTTTCAAAAATCTATGATAATTTTAAACTATGTGATTATAGTTATTATTGAAAATAAGATCAAGCATTAATCTTATATGATAGTTTGAATATCAAACTTCCAACAAAGTAATTTACTAAAATAACAAGCATATTATATCTAAAAAAATCCTGTACCCTAATGAATTAAAAATATTTGATTTGCACTTCGCATTATAAAATTTTAAAGTGTATAAATATATATGATTAAAATTCAATCAATCATTTTCAAATAACTTCTAGATGATACATGTTAAATTCAAAACACACATTATTTTTACTTCATATATAAATATATTAAAACGTTTAGCACACCATAGTAAAAGCTTATTTGCTTCATTTGATAATTCAAATACAAATATATACAATTATAACTAACAAAAACTTCATTCAAAGTAATGTCTAACCATATTTTCCACCAAAATAAAATTAAATAATTTGAAACAACAATTACAAAAAGCTTGTATCCCACTATGTCGAGCCAGCTATATTAATCCTTTTTCTCTATTACTAAGAGTTAATTTCTCTTTTAAAATTAATAAAAATAGGTTTGTTGCGTCCTAAAATATTCGTGACGGTAGAGAAGTATATAGTTTAACGTCTTAGCATTGTACGAAGATCCAGCATGCACACGGATAATAGAGATGGTGCAGCGTTCATAAGAGACAAGGGAGGTCACCTTAATAGGCAACGCAGGTCGGAAGGACTGTAGTCGGCAGGAGACTGGGGTCAAAAGGATCGTTGTCTGGCGAGGGAGGTCTGAAAGACCATAGTTGGCAGGAGATTGGGGTCAAAAAGACCGTAGTAGTAAGGTGGTACTCTGGCAGATCTCTGGGCATCAGGTGGTGGTTCGACAAAATTCTAAGCCTCAGGTGTTGGTTCGGCAGCACTCCAGTGTCAGGCGGTGGTGTGGTAGAACTCCCACGGTGGTGCAACAGAACTTCGGCAGTGTCGAGGAGGAGCTAGGCAGCTGGAGCCTTCTTTCTTCTCTTCCTTATTCTCTCTTGGCTCTTCTCCTCACCTTTTAAGAGGAAATGAGGTTCTATTTATAGAATTCTTGAGTGGTATGTCTTGTAAATAAGTGCAAGATCACAGGTAAATTAGAGTTGTTCGGATGGACGACCGATCTTGATTCGATCATGCACTGTTCAATGGATCTTTGATTGTCTTAACGATATCGGAATTTGATGATCTTGGGCTCGTTGGATTCATCTATTCGAGCTGCTCGATTCGACTATAAGCATGTCATGATTGGAGATCGCTTGTAACCTAAATTGTGATTAGATCCTTCCAAAAGTGCTTCGAGTCTTTGATTTGGACTCATTGGGCTCGAATTGGGTCAATTTTGGTGTCGTTGGGTTCGTGTTTCCTTGAAGCTCAGTTCAACTATAAGTTTGCTGAAATCGGAATTCGATCAGATGTTCTCTGATTTAATTTTTGAAGTTTCCAACTTGATTTTGCCTTGAGATTCGTGCTTGATCGAGACTATTTTTTGGTGATGTATCAGTTATTTTTAATAATTCTAGTTAAGCTTTTTAGATCTGCCTCTTCTTTTGTAAGCATAGGCTAGAGATAATACATCTATTCTCCTTATATAGTCATCTAAAAGCCAATGTTTTATATGACTAAACCATCAAAGACAACTCTCTCAAACATAATAAAATTTCCTTCAAGAGCTCCTCCTTCACTTTGTTATAAACAAACATTCATGTATTACAATATTCCAAAAGCAATCCTCATCTTTAATCTCCTACATTAAATTATTCGAGTGTTAATATAAATTAATATGATTAAAATTTTTTTATAAATTCAATTAATAAGAAAAGAATGTTGGATGGGAAGTAAAACCATATAGTGAAATAAATAAGAAATAGAAAATTGCAGCAGAAAGAAAAGAACACTAGGTTTTAACATAAAAAAACTCGAAACAAGGTAAAAAAACACGGAGCCACACCACACCAAGAAATTCACTATAAAAATTTAGGAGATTTAATATAGATCTCTTTTCTCTCTTACACCATTCTTAAAAAAAAAAAAAAAAAAAAAAAAAAAAGAGCAACAATAACCCTTAATAAAAAACGGAAAGAAAATGGTTCTATCCATCTCGTAGCATTGAGGCACATAGTTGGAGTTCCACGTGCTTAATTCTCTGTCTCCTAGTTGCATTACAATATTGTTATGTTGGGGTCTGGATTGCCACAGAGCCCTCTACAAGCATCGAGGTTTGGAGTGTCAAAATGCTCAGCTCTCTATGTTTGTCCACCAAACTATATAGTATTGAGGAGATCGAGTATATAGTTGTGAGACCTCGTTCTCTTACTGTTCCTCTCTGACTTGGATTTTCCTCCCAGGATCGTCCAGGACGATAGTGAGATCGTCCAGGCCGATCTGTACTGTTCAAAATATCGGCCTGAAAATAATTATGGGAACCGTCCAGGCCGATGATTTTGGTCTGATCGTCCCGGGACGATTTGGCGATCGGCCGGGCCGATCAGCTTAATGATATAAGAAAATCAGCTCGTTTTGAGGAGAGAGAAAATCATTTTTAAAATATCACATATTTTGAAGAGAGAGAAAGAGAGGAAAAGTAAAGGAAAAGCTTGGTTTCGGAGGCCGTGGAGCGCTTTTCGTCCGTCGCCGCTGTTGGGAAAAGTGTAGATCTCGTGGTAAGGACTCCGAATCCTATTAATGTTTTCAAAGATATTGAGTTTTGACCGAGTTGTGCACTGTTTTGTATTTTCGTAGTCGAACTTTTGACCCGGTTTTGTATTGACACAATTTTCACCGCACAACTTTTAATATGTTATAGATATGACTATTGTATACGATTTGACTATTTTCTACGAAGATTTTACCGGTCGGAATTGATTCTACGCGATTTTAATCGAATAGAAAAATATCAGGACTTGATTTGATTTGGATTCTATAGAATAATAGTCTTGTATTGATGTTGTGGATATTCTATTGTAATTTAGAGAAATTTGGAATTTGTGCCTTTTTGCAGGATTTTTGTGTAAATTTGACAGACTGCCGTTACTCTGCCCGATTTTCGTATGATTTCTGATTTTCCCGGATTTGATAGATTGAATTGATATGTGTATGACTATTGATATGATTGTTCTAGATTTCTTTTATTATTGCTTATTGCATCGATTATTGCATTGATTGATTGTTACTGAAAGACAAGTGGGAACCTGGTTAAACGTTGGTTGGAGATAGAACTTGACATGTACAGGATGGTGGGCCGACGGGCTTTCCTTTAAATATCAATCATGGATTTCTACAACAGCACTATTGATGGGAGTCATAAGGAGTTTTATATGCCGACGGGCAAAAGAGTGACGACTCTTCTTGATCGAAACCAACGTGCGGATATCTACAACAGCAATATGGATTCTACAACAACACTATTGATCATAGCTAGTGTTTGTGCTTGTCGAGTAAGACCATTGTATATAATTGCATGTATACGATATTGCATCGTATGGATTTCCTGATATGCATCGATTTATTGATTTCCGATTGATTTATTAATTTTGATAGATTCATTGTTTTATAGATTCCTGCTTTATCGACTTTGATTGGATTTACTAGATCGTACGATTTCATTTATTTCATTGATTGATCATTGAGCATGGGTACTATTGATTATTGACATTGATATGGATGGAACGGGTATAGATATTGTATAGATTCATTGATGCTATGGATATGAATATCGTATCGTATGGATTCATGGATTTATACATCGACATTATTGATTCATCGTTATTATGAAATTCATTGATTCATGGACACTATTAATACTACTGATACTGATACTCATTAATTCATAGACACTATTGATACTACTGAACTGACACTGATACCGATACTACAGACCCATTGATACATCGATTCCTTACATTGATTCATAGTACCGATCCTTGATTGATTGATTGATTGATTGATTGGGTTAATTGTTTATTGAATTATCATTTTGATTGTCGTATATGATTTTATTGTAATGAGTAATCGTATTGATTGATTTCACTTGTATTCACCGATTGTATTGATTTGATGTCAATTGCTTTTACGACGTATTGATTTGATCGTTATTATTGATTTAATCGTTATTGAGATATTGAGCCAATTGATACTATTGACTGGAGGAATTGATTGATACGGATCCCCTGTTGTAGCGTTCGTGGTCGTCAATGGATTGTTCTCTTTATGGATATGGATACATGCACTGCCGTATTGACGAGAAATAAGTGAGATTGAACGATATATTGATTTGCAAGTATCTATTCGGATACGATTCCATTCTATTGATTGGACAGATGATATAGATTCAACGAATTGACTAGATGACACGATTGACTGAACTGATATTGACTGAACTGATAGTATTGATTGATAGACACTGCTACGATGGATAGATATTGGCTTCCAGTCACTTACTGATTTAATTGCTGAGGCGTATTGATTTATCGATGTTTTTACCGTTGTATTGATTATTGACTATTGATTTCCGTACTGCATTGACTCTTGATTTGATTTTTGCTGTGCAGACTTGATTTCATTGACTATGGATTTTTGCATTGCATAGACTCATTGACCATTGATTGACTTGATTTTATTGACCTGCATATTGATAGCATCGCCGTGCTTTGATTTCAGTTGTAGGCTTTGGTGACCTGCTGGGCTTTGTAAGCACATTATATGTGGTTAAAATTTTTAGGTCCGAGCAAAGCAACTGGAATGGAGTTCGATCAGAATGTCAGACGAATCCTTTCACTATTGATATCTGGGGCATCACAGTTGGTATCAGAGCAAGTGTAGTGAAAGAATTTGGTTGATAGTTTGATAGAATGAATCCATTCTATTCATTCTGCATACATAGTGATTGACATGTGATTGATTGCATTGTGTGTATGGATTTCGACGAGTTTTGATTTTGATTTGGATTTAGATTGATTTGTTTTGCGTTGTTTTTGTCTCGCACCTGTAGAGAAATGTCGGGACGACATTTTTCTAAGGTGGAGAGATTGTGAGACCTCGTTCCCTTACTGTGGATTTTCCTCCCAGGATCGTCCGGGACGATAGTTAGATCGTCCAGGCCGATCTGTACTGTTCAAAATATCGGCCTGAAAATAGTTCTGGGAACTGTCCAGGCCGATGATTTTGGTCTGATCGTCCCGGGACGATTTGGCGATCGGCCGGGCTGACCAGCTTAATGATATAAGAAAATCAGCTCGTTTTGAGGAGAGAGAAAATCATTTTTAAAATATCAGATATTTTGAAGAGAGAGAAAGAGAGGAAAAGTAAAGGAAAAGCTTGGTTTCGGAGGCCGCGGAGCACTTTTTGTCCGACGCCGCTGTTGGGAAAAGTGTAGATCTCGTGGTAAGGACTCCGAATCCTATTTATGTTTTCAAAGATATTGAGTTTTGACCGAGTTGTGCACTGTTTTGTGTTTTCGTAGTCAAACTTTTGACCCGGTTTTGTATTGACACAATTTTCACCGCACAACTTTTAATATGTTATAGATATGACTATTGTACACGATTTGACTATTTTCTACGAAGATTTTACCGGCCGGAATTGATTCTACGCGATTTTAATCGAATAGAAAAATATCAGGACTTGATTTGATTTGGATTCTATAGAATAATAGTATTGTATTGATGTTGTGGATATTCTATTGTAATTTGGAGAAATTTGGAATTTGTGCCTTTTTGCAGGATTTTTGTGTAAATTTGACAGACTGCCGTTACTCTGCCCGATTTTCGTATGATTTTTGATTTTCCCGGATTTGATAGATTGAATTGATATGTGTATGACTATTGATATGATTGTTCTAGATTTCTTTTATTATTGCTTATTGCATCGATTATTGCATTGATTGATTGTTACTGAAAGACAAGAGGGAACCTGGTTGAACGTTGGTTGGAGATAGAACTTGACCTGTACAGGATGGTGGGCCGACGGGCTTTCCTTTAAATATCGATCATGGATTTCTACAACAGCACTATTGATGAGAGTCATAAGGAGTTTTATATGCCGACGGGCAAAAGAGTGACGACTCTTCTTGATCGAACCCAACGTGCGGATATCTATAACAGCAATATGGATTCTACAACAGCACTATTGATCATAGCTAGTGTTTGTGCTTGTCGAGTAAGACCATTGTATGGAATTACATGTATACGATATTGCATCGTATGGATTTCCTGATATGCATCGATTTATTGATTTCCGATTGATTTATTGATTTTGATAGATTCATTGTTTTATAGATTCCTGCTTTATCGACTTTGATTGGATTTACTAGATCGTACGATTTCATTGATTTCATTGATTGATCATTGAGCATGGGTACTATTGATTATTGACATTGATATGGATGGAACGGGTATAGATATTGTATAGACTCATTGATGCTATGGATATGGATATCGTATCGTATGGATTCATGGATTTAGATATCGACATTATTAATTCATCGTTATTATGAAATTCATTGATTCATGGACACTATTAATACTACTGATACTGATACTCATTGATTCATAGACACTATTGATACTACTGAACTGACACTGATACCGATACTACAGACCCATTGATACATCGATTCCTTACATTGATTCATAGTACCGATCCTTGATTGATTGATTGATTGATTGATTGGGTTAATTTTTTATTGAATTATCGTTTTGATTGTCGTATATGATTTTATTGTAATGAGTAATCGTATTGATTGATTTCACTTGTATTCGCCGATTGTATTGATTTGATGTCAATTGCTTTTACGACGTATTGATTTGATCGTTATTGAGATATTGAGCCAATTGATACTATTGACTAGAGGAATTGATTGATACGGATCCCCTGTTGTAGCATCGTTCGTGGTCGTCAATGGATTGTTCTCTTTATGGATATGGATACATGCACTGCCGTATTGACGAGAAATAAGTGAGATTGAACGATAGATTGATTTGCAAGTATCTATTCGGATACGATTCCATTCTATTGATTGGACAGATGATATAGATTCAACGAATTGACTAGATGACACGATTGACTGAACTGATATTGACTGAACTGAAAGTATTGATTGATAGACACTGCTACGATGGATAGATATTGGCTTCCAGTCACTTACTGATTTGATTGCTGAGGCGTATTGATTTATCGATGTTTTTACCGTTGTATTGATTATTGACTATTGATTTCCGTACTGCATTGACTCTTGATTTGATTTCCGCTGTGCAGACTTGATTTCATTGACTATGGATTTCCGCATTGCATAGACTCATTGACCATTGATTGACTTGATTTTATTGACCTGCATATTGATAGCATCGCCGTGCTTTGATTTCAGTTGTAGGCTTTGGTGACCTGCTGGGCTTTGTAAGCTCATTATATGTGGTTAAAATTTTCAGGTCCGAGCAAGGCAACTGGAATGGAGTTCGATCAGAATGTCAGACGAATCCTTTCACTATTGATATCTGGGGCATCACAATAGTGCCGGGGCACTATAAAAGAAAAGTTTACAAATCAAATGAACCCAAGTATGGGGAACCCCTCAATGAGCTCAACAGACTAAATTGAGATCCAATGCAACAGTACAAACCAATGGATTAAGACAGTCGAATTTCACATAAAACTAGAAATCTTCTACTTGGAAACTAATTGCAATCAATCCTTCTACTGATATGTTACATTAATTATAGTACATGTAGTGTGGCTCACCCTTGCTTTTATCCTTTATAAAGACCAACTGAAGCTAAACATAGTTTCAGTTAATCCATTGTCATCGTCTTCATTAACATGTTTGCAGGATTCTTGGTCGAATGAGCCTTCACCAAAGAAAATTGACCATCTTATAAAAGTGATCTGATGAAATGATACTAAACTTGGATGTGTTTTGTCCTAATATGAAATGCAATATTCTTGGCTAGATGAATAACACTCATGTTCTCACTATACCACTTTTCATTCCTTTATCATTTGCCAAATTCTCCCAAAAAGCTTTACAATCTTATCATCATCTTGCTAGCCTCAGTGATAGAAATATACTTAACTTATATTGTTGAGAGCGTAATAATCTTCTATAACCTGGAAATCCAACTCATTGTAATATTTTCCAAAATGAAGAAATAACTAGTTGTGTTTATAATACTATCAATATATCTAGTAAGATCATAATATGCAAACCCTTGTAGATCAATCCATGCATCTCTAAAGCAAAAAGCTTTATAAATTGATCCTCTCAAGTACCTGAAAATCCACTTGAATACTCCCAATAAAGTTTATATGGGTTACACATAAATCTATTAACTACTCCCACTACATATTTTATATTTGGTCTTGTACAAATCATAGCATACTTCAATCTTCCAACTACTGGAGCATACAGAGTCCTCTACATCTTCTTTTGCTCGGCTTCAAATTTGAGTGATCCTTCCTTAGATAATTGAAAGTGACTACCCAAGTGAGTACAAATTGGCATTTCCTCACTCATGTTTAATCTCTATGGCACCTTTTCAACATACTTTGCTTGAAATAACTTTAGTGTACATGCACTTCTATCCATGCCGATTCTCATACTGTAAATTTTTTTGTTCATTTTAAATTTCATTGATAACTAATTCGTCAAATATTTTATTTTCTGCATAACTAACCTTATAATCAGCATGCCATTCATATACAAATCTTAAAATAATATAACAGTAATCAAAATATTTGAAGAAATAATAGTGATATGTTTGACACTTTATGTACCTATTATTTGACATAAACCTATCAAATCTCCTGTGCCACTGTCTTCGTTCTTGCTTTAGCCCATATAAGTACAGACTAGACAATTTTACATGTGACCACATATCCCAGAGGTTGCACCACATATAATTCTTCTTTAAGGCCACCATGAAGAAATGTTGTCTTCACATCCATTTGCTCTAGATGTAAATCTTCTTCTACTACTATGCTCAATACATAGTCATCTTAATCACCAGAGAGAAAATTTCGACATAGTCCACTCCTTTCTTCTGCTGAAAAATCTTTAACTACAAGCTTGGCGTTGTAGCACTTTCTACCATCAGGTTCTTCTTTCAACTTGTAAACCCACTAATTTTGTAGTGCTTTCTTGCTATCTGGTAGTAGTGTCAAATCCCAAGTCTAATTCAACTCAAGTGAAAGCATCTCATCATCCATGACTTGCTCCCACTTTTTTGAATCATCAATTTGAATGGCCTCATCACAACACTTTGGTTCACCACTATCTGTAGATAATAAATAGTATAAGGAAGAAAAATACCTTTATAATGGGGTTGAGATTCTATTAGATCTTCTAACTTCAGCAACAGATGTCTAAGAAACTCTCTATGTTTCATCAGCTTTGTTTTCTTAATCATTATTATCCTCTATCAACTAACTTATAAAGCTGAACCTTTCAACTCCTGAATCTCGTTAGGTTCCATTCTATACAGAGTTTAAAAAATCGAAGAAGTACCTAGATAAAGATCAATATAGAACTCTATCTCTTTGTCTGGCAATAAAGTCTTTAATTCTATAGAGAAGACATCTAGAAACACCCAAATTATAGGCACATTACTCACAAAATCATAAAAGAGTCTCACATCTCTAACAAATGCTAAAAATACTATGCTAATTGTCCTCCATAACATATCCAATTCTAGAGTAGAAATCAGACAAGAAAGAACACCTATGATTCCCTAAAATATAAAGCTCTCATTATTATGATAAAAAGTCATTTTCTTCTTTAAGCAATCAATTTGCACCCTGTATCGACTTATCTCGTTCATATAAAAAACGACATCAAATATAAAAATAGGTAAAAAATCAAACCAGGTCTCCAAACTCTATCAAAAAACTTAAAATCACAAAAATAAACCCTACTAACCACCATTCCATCTATTGTAGGCAAAACCACAAGTAAAGAAACTGATAATAATACAGAAAGCAAACTGAGAGAATCAAAATATTGTTCAAATATGAAAGGGGAGCTAACTCTAGAATCAAATAAAATATGACAAGGAAATATAAATATAAGACATACCTGTCACAACATCTAGAGACTCGCCGACCTTTTGCTATGTCAGACTATAAACTCATAAATGTACTGGGGTCAAAGAAACATAACTATCAGCACTACTCAAACCTCCAAAATACTGACCTCCTATTGATGGACTTGCACCCGTGCCACCAGAAACCTCAAAATGTGATCAGGGTGGTATTGCCCTTGGCTTACTAATGGTCGGTTACTGAGAGCTAGCAGCTTTCATGTCAGAACGTTTGTCAAAACTACCCCGTGGACACTCATCAATTCTATTTTCATATTGTCCATAACGAAAACATCTATTTTATATTCCAAAACACTGCCCATTGTGTCTCCTACCACCTTAATAACATAATGGGGCTCCATGGATTGCACCCCAAAAATAGTAACGCTGCCTTTATTAGATCCTAAAGGAATTGCTATTGACTCTTCCCTCCTAAACTCGGCAGGTCTAAATCTACTCATCTTTCCAAAAGGGCTACTACTTGCTATCTCACCACCAAATTTCTTCCTGCTCTCAGTCCTTCACCGCTTCTATGTTACAATATCTGTCTCTATCCTCTTAGCCCTCTTAACCAATTGAGTAAAGTTTATGATATCATGTGCCAATAATGGTTGTCCCAAAGCATCTCAGAGTCCCTATAGAAATTGGTAACACTTCTCCTCAGAAGTGTCAACTAACTACGGAGCATACCTATAGAGAGAATTAAATACTGCCTTATACTGCATCATTGACATACGTCCCTATTAGTCTAAAAAATAGCTATGTAGTTATCTCCTAGTGAACAGAGGTACAAACCATGTCTCGAATGTCTCAGTAAAATTATCCTAAGTAATCAAGGTATTTACATGACCATGAAACTTTTCTCTCTACTGGCCCAACCACCAGAGGTCTACCTCACCATCTAATAAAAATATAACTAATGCAACTCTCATCTTAGAAGGATAATGTATCACATCTAGAGTCTTCTCTATATCCTCATCAGCCAATCCTCAAGTGCTCTAGGGTCAATAACACTTGGAAGTCTAGGAGGTTGTAATCTCATAAAATTTTATAAATATTTATCCATGTCATCAGATTGGATACCAAGAAACCATGTGTGAGCCTCATCAACCAGTTGTGTTACTATACCTATAATATGAGAAATTATATGAGAATTGATCACATGAGCTCTACCCTAAACCTGAGTTACATGACTAGAGCTTTGACTATTGGTCATATCTGGATCTGGTTGAGGTGAATCAGCCAACTTAAAATACTAAGTATAGTTGAATGCGATGCATGCATGTAAAAATAAATAAAATGAGAGCCTAAACTATCCTTAATCATTTCAACCTTTTATAGATAAAATCCTATAACTCCATTATGATTTACTTCTCCAATCTTGCTCGAATACAAAAAAGCTTCTCACAATGTGAACTGATATGACTTGAAACTACACATGTCATACCCTATTCAATTGTCGCAAGACTAACCTCAAGATTTGTTTGGAGAAGTACTAAAATAAAACTTCTAATTTATATGCTACATGGAGTCACTATTCAATGCAATATAAAATGAAAAACTACTGAATTTGAACATAATTTTCTATATATCATCCAAAAATATATAATTTGAAGGCTATCTACAACAGCTCTTGGCAATAGAGAGAATAACAAAATAAAAGTCAAGCATTGAAAAATCAAACTAATCAAAATATACCTACAACACATATCGAATCCTACTATCCAAACTACTCAGCTCGCTTCTTACCCTTCATCAGGCCTGAAAATAGAAGAAAAAATAAGGATGAGCTAATACGACTCTGTTGGCTATCACAGCCTAAAATAGAAATCAACAACTAAAATAAAAAGAACTGGAATTATATACTTAAATTTCATACAATTAAGTAAATACTGAAATTAACTAAATTATAAACAAACACATCATAATGATTAATTATCAAAATAGCTTTTAAGCATAAATCTTCATACTTCTTTGTTACTAAAATCTCACCTTGACATCTATTGGCACCAACATAACAGAATCACACATCGATCACCCACTAGAACCAACATCACAACACTTCAGTAACAAAATTTCACCTCGATCACTAACTGGCATTGACACCACAACACTTTGGTTATAAAATCCTACCTCGGTCACCCACTGATCCCGATATCACATCACATCACATTTCTTTCATATTTTTATTGTATTTCATTAATTAAAGTATAATTGGACTGAATTAAAAAATTATCAAAATGTTCTCAACAGAAATACTACTAAGTAAAAATTTACAAATTTAAAATATAACCAAATTATTCGGAATTGTTTAAAACATCATTATGAAGCTTTAATTGAACTAAAGTCCTATTTTTAAATGTCAAAATAAATTTCTAAGTATGCAAAAATTGTTGTTTATTCAAAATCATCAAGAATTTTTTTTTAAGATTATACTCAAAATATTCATAATATGAATATCCAAAACATATAAAATGTTACGCAGTAAATGTTTTGCCAAAATAAATTTATTCTCATTTTTTGATAATAGGAATACAAATTTGATCAGAAAAGTATAAAAAAATACTGAATTATTGAAATCTGCAATAGATAAAATGTAACCTACCTTGAGACGAGCAAATTTTCCAACTGGGTCGATAGATGAAAATCACTCTACGGCTACCAAAATCTAATTTCCTTCATTCTCTCTCCTCTCTTTCTTCTTATTTATCAAAATCATTTTTCTATTAAACACATAGAATGAATTAAAAAGAAATGAAATGGCTTTAAACTTAAGTGGGTTTAGATTTTTTAATATAAAATAATAATACAATAATATTATTATAATTAAATTTTAGTATGAAATTCATAAAAATACTCTTAGAGCTTAAAAATTTATAAAAAAATATTCATAAAATATCTTTTTTTATTTAAAAAATTATGGTGAAGTTGATTTGCAAAATAGACACCTAATGGTCTCAAAACCCCACTTGTACCGTTAGAAGTCAATTTCTTAAGAAATTTCACCAGTGCCCAAAAATTATGAAAAAAATAGTGACACTAAAATACTATAATAGAAATGTTATGAAAAAACAGTTTGTGATTTAGGCTTATAACGGCTCCTGAATAAATTCTTAATTGTTGTAAGTAAAAATAAAATTTTCAAATTATTGAGTTATAACATGTATGAAATGAAGCATTTGAATCTATAACCTAAGATTCAAAATTATAAAGAGATAAAATCAGAGAATCTAACTAAAACTCTTTTGCAGATTCATTTGCAGAGTGATTTTTGCCTTCTTTGAAACTATACAACCATTCTTCAAGTGACCACTCTTTTCATAATTTGAACACATAACTTTCGCTCTAATTGAAATAAACTTTTCCCTCCTTGATTTAGATCTCTCTCTACTAGGATTTCTCTTTAAACTCCTTCCTCTTGCTTTAACATTTAGAGCATAATTTGAATATTCATCATTCTCCTTCTTGCGAACACTTTTTATTAAGCACTAACTCCACAATATTATCAAAGTTCAACTTTGAACTTCTTGAAGAGTTACTCACAACAATAATGAGTCCATCCCAGCTATATGGCAATAAAGATATTAGCAACAATGCTCTCACCTCATTATCAAACTTGATGCCAATCGATGCAACCTAAGTTCTTAAACCCTTTAGGAGAACACTGGCATGAAATTAAGAAACTTTTTAACAATAAAACATAACAAACACTAATAGAAAGAGACTTAGTAGAAAACAAACAACAGAAAATTATTATGAAATTATGTAAGAAAGAAAAATGTAAAAACACATAAACCATAATAACCCTCTGAACAACCAAAACAAACAAACACTGGCATGAAATTATGCAACTCACAAAACTAGGATAAGGTGCTTAAAGAAAAGATCAAACCAGAAATCCACCACTGAAATTTTGATCTGGCATAAGTCTACACTCATCAGATAAAATACTAACAGAACAGGGTAACAACGCCACCTTACAATTCACAATGTTTAGAGAAGAAAAATATAGGTGGAATGGAAACCGTGGAGAAAAGAAATAGAAAGAAGATCGAGAGGAAGTATTAAGGGATAGAGGAAAGACTAGTTCGCAAGCCAAGAAGAACCCTCATGTTGAATTTTTCTTCTCCAAAAACCCTGCTCAACAAGAGAATTTCAGTCACTTCATATAGGAGAATTTGGGGGAAAAGGGGCATTTAATTGTTCAATTAAAAGAGCCAACACCATGTGATAATTCAGGCTTCATTCTAAGGAAATGAGTTTACTTACTCTATTTAAACACCATGTTTAATATATGTTGCTTCAGTTGACAAAGGTTAAAATAGTTTAGAAGTTTAGAGAATGTGAAATGGCTAACTCTACTAAAATTTTGTATGGATTTTGGAAAGCTTAACATAAAGAATTTTCATGCCCCGTGCCTCTGAGTCCATTAATAAAATTTCCATTCTTTTGCTACTTCAAATCATCTCTCCTTGTACTAATAATTTTGCAAGTAATATAGATTATGGTAACGAGTATTTCAACTGTAAAGTTTTAGATCAGGGCCTTGGACAAGCAAGGTTCAATGCATTTGTTGTAGTATTTTAAACATTTCACATGTGAAAAATCATTTTTTCCTACATTGAGTTCACTCTTTTAGAGAAAATGTAGGCCTTGGATCAACTCTTCGAAGGATAGGAGTTCACTTGCACTTGAAAAAAACCTATATAACCACACACTGTTATGATATTGATCCAGATTTATGTTAGCTTTCAGTTGTGCTTTCCTTAGGTACTTTATTATAGCCTTGTATGGTTAGTGGGTCTATAAATAGGTGTAATAGTGTGATCCCAAGGCCAAGCAACAAGATTTCTTCAAATTTTTTATTTCTCCCTCCCCTCTCCCTCTCTCTCTCTCTCTCATCCAAGAAGGTCAAGATTTCTCCAAGATTCATTACAAGTGGTATCAAAGCCTTGTTGAGGCGATCTCGAGGTGGAGGAAGGTTATTGTAATCAAGAAAAAAGAGGCAGTCAGTCTACCGACGTTGTAGGCCGGAGGTTGTGCGAGTCTTTCCTGTGCACTAGTAGGCAGAGGCGATAGGTTGGCAGAGTCTGGTATCAAATCGAAGAGGAGCAGCAGGTGGATAGGAAGGCACCGTTTTGGGCGCGGACAGAGCATAGTCATGACCGGTAGGAAGAGACACGCATGGAAGGCTCATGTGGAAGGTGAGGTCGTAGGTACGTGGACAAGTGCAAGGCGCGAGGGCAAGGTCATGGACGGCACATGTTTCGTGGTGAAAACCAATGGAAGTACAACATTTGATCGGGTCATTGAGCTGGTGCTCATAGAAGGAGCGGGCCTAATGATGAGTAGGCTTCTTAACGTGGAGCGGGCACACACGGTACAGGCTCAAGGTGTAGGAAAGCACGTGCAGTGTGTGGAATCAAGCTCAGGGTGTGGGCAGATCGTGGTACTCGTGTGAATCTCGGGTGGACATGTGCAAGGCGTGGGGGTTAGTCACTATGCGGGGCACGATAGACGTGTGCTGGAACAAGCAAGCAGTCTCGCAAGTAAGGGCAGCCAGGCAAGTCGTTTCTTGAAAGCGCAATTTTGTGCATGAGTTGGAGCAGCAGGAGATAATGTTGTCCACGATTGAAGAAAAACAAATAACAATAGTAGGTTTCTTTAAGAAGCAGGATAAGGCAAACATCGCAGCAGGCGTAAGTTCGAATGATCAGGTGGAGGAGAAGTAGATGATCATTCATTAGAGGCTTTTTTTTTTCTTTGGTTATTTGTGGACAAGAAGTTTGGGAGATGGATGGATTGATTCAATGGTATTGTAAAATCTGAACTAGGTGGATATTGTTAGGATATTGATTTAGATTTATGTTAGTTTTTTGTTGTACTTTCTTTAAGTTCTTTTTTTATAGCCTTGTGTAACCATTGGGTCTATAAATAGGTGTATAAAGCTGTAATAGTATGATCCCAAGGCCAAGCAATAAGATTTCTTCAGTTATGTTATTTCTCCCTCCACTCTCCCTCCTCCCTCTCTCTCTCTCATCCAAGATGCTCAAGCTTCTTATAAGATTCATAACACACACCGATAAAGAACTTATATAAATACAAAGTTTAAGTCATGTTTTAAGTAGAAGCTGTTGGCCAAATTTAATACTTGTTGCCTTGTTCGCCTATTTTAATACCATTTTAGTTAAGAGAAATACTAATACTAAGTTACATTCAAACATACCTTTGTTTGGGTGGAAGGAATTGGCGTTGTTCTAAGCTCTGCTTTTATTTAATTAAGTTTTATTTGGAACAGTTTTTTTAGTGTTTCTTAAAATAACTTTCTAGTATAAAAATAAAAAGTTGTTTTAAGAAGCAATAAGAAAGCCGTCTCTAATAAAACTTTTTAGACTACGTTTGGTACGTTTTCTCACTATTTTATAAAGCTGCTAAAGAGAATGTAATTTTTTAAAACTGCTATACAAAGTAGTTTTCCACCACAAAAAAAATTTCTAAATAGTGAAATAGTAATATCCAAGCTTAAATTGTAATGACAATATGAAAAGCTATGTAATAAGAAAGCTGACACAAATGAAAACTTATTTTATTATTGTCATTTTTTTTTTTTTTTGAGAAGATTTTATTATTGTCATTCAAATCGAAAGTTGCTCAAGAAAATAGACTTAATTTCATGAGGGCAAAGGTTATCTTCGGCATAAAATTCATGTAGTTTCTATTTTATTTAATCCTCAGGCCTGAAAAAGTGCCTTTATTTCTTCTCATTAGACAGACCAGCAAACAATATCGAACTATTTGGATTTTGGCTCAACTTCATAAAAAACTAAAACATGCATGTGGAAAGCTGAAGGAAAAATTGCCCTATTTGCTTTCAAGATTTTGATCAAACCAATAAACTACTATGGTATGGATTAATTATTCTATGCGGACGCCGAACGCCATTCACAGACCAACCAGAATGCACCACATCACTCCTATGCTCGATACCGTGGCTCAGTACTGACATGGTGCATGCTAGTGCATCTCCGGATAACATTTTGTATCCTGTCTCCATACAGAACAATTTCTCACTCAGGATGGGCATGTGTGTAAATATGTGCAGCACCTTCTCACAGGATATCTCAGAATAATTCAATCAATCTTAAGACAAAACCAATATGGTAATAAACTTCCAATAAAAGTAACTTTAGAAGCTTAGAAATGAATACAGTTACTTGTATTATCCTTGGATGATGGAAGCAGTTCTTTTCCGCTTTCTAGCATTGGCTCAACAGATGCATCGATCAATGCTTCATGACAATTATTCCTATATGTTAGATTCTCTAACACATCTTTCCATAGCTACTGTACACTTGCTCTTAATTGAGATTCTCTGCCATTTCATGCTATTCTCCAGCAGGAAAAAAAAAAAAAAAGAATATAGGCCTTCAGTAACTTCGGCTCTAGCTGTTGAAGCTTCCTATTTATACTATGATCCTTCTAAGTGCTGCATATGCCAGAAGTCTATAAGCAACAAACATGGCCCCTAAGGCTACAATGCTTACCGCAATGCTGACCTGACCCTCTATTTCAATTTCCCTGACGCCAGACGTTCCCAAGTAAGAACTCATCTCATCTCTATATTGAACACCAATGAGTAATCTAAAGCAATAGAAAGTAAAGGATGTGTACTTGAGCCATGCCATGCAATTTGGTACATCCTGTACGTAAAAACCTCCAGTTAGCAGGAAAGAAAGCATTGTAATGGTGACCAGAGTTGATGCCTGTTTCCCATCCATGATTGCAGCTCCTATAGCTAGACCAAGTCCTTGCGCCACGAGCACATAGAAGAGAAGCACAAGCAGTGTGAGCAAGAAAGCGTCAAGCTCGGGTCGAAGCCTCGCCATCCAGTAGATGATGATGGAAAATATGGCTGGGAGGATGAGCTCCATTGGGAGATCGCCGACCATTCGGGCGACGAAGTAGGAGGAGAGAGAGTACATTCCAGATGCTCGCTCCTTGATGAAGATTGCCTGTTCTTGGGGGAAGGTGAAGACCGCATTGAAGGATGCAAAGACACCCCAGAATATGGAGATGAAGAAGAGCAGGCCAAGCCGGTCCCTGACATTTTTGATGCTTGAGTGCCACCACATGGAGCCTGCAAGGAAAGCAGCTGCTATGACTTGGAGAATGCGAAGAGAGTTGAAGGTCTCATGCCGGCGCTCCTTGAGGCTGCGACATAGGAGGATGGAGAATTGGCTGAACCAACTGATTCGGGTGAAGTCTTTTGCTTCTTTTTGATTAATGGATCTTTCACTTCCTGGTTGGTGGACATAAAAAGATACATCGGTCCCAGCTATATATAATATGGCCCCTTTCTTTCTTTCTTCTAACTTTGAAAGATACTGAGCACATGAGAAATCATTACCTATTGTAGTGGCTTTAGCATATGCGATGGATGTGGTGATGGAAGCATTGATGGAGGCCTTTACCCGAGGAGCTAACATTCTGTCGTAGGAGGAGATGAGAGATTGCTTAACACTGATCTTCTCCTCTACATCTCCATGGCAATCCATCTTAGCGACTCCTGCATCAAACACTCAAAATTATTCAACTATGAAGATCCACATTGTGAATTAATTTGATCAGCAGTTCTTAAGTTGAACACATAGGAATTTTAACAAGAAATCAATTTCTATCGTCGAAGGTTGGCAATTTTTGGAAATGGTTACCATCAAGCTTTGTAAATTTATTTTTCTTATTTGGATGGAAAAAGAATTTGGTCGGCCTTATTATATGCCACATGTCATTAATATTATAGAATCATACCGCAACTATTCAGTATAACTTACGCATTAAATTTGTCCAAATAATTTCAATCATATATCTTAAAATTTTTACTACTGATCTTAGATGTATTGGGTATTTCATATTTTTATTAAATAAATATTTTAGGAACCAATTGATATTAAAGCCCCCAACCTTTTCTTTTTCTAGTTAGAGATTCCATAACAATCCCACATACTAGTAAGTATTGTTTTTCTCTTTCTTATTTTCCATTTAAATTTTATCCATCATCCAATATGAATATAATATTTTATTATTCTTTAAAATTGCACGCAAATCACTTTTTGAGTTTGAGAACCCCCATCACAGCTTCAACCTCCTTTGGAGATGGAGCTCGATGCTCTGTTCTACTTGCTGCTAAGGGAGCCTCTACTGTGGTAAACAATGAATGATCGATAATCAAAATCTCCTTATCTAAAAAAATTAAGAGAATTTCCATGAAAATGTTCTGCAGAACGGTCATCCTTGCACACAAGTTGGGTGCCCATTGAGTCAAAGCCGGGGCCTCAAACTTACTCGACGAGAGTCCCAACAAGTCGCTCGAAGCTAAGTAAACCCTTGGCTCGCTAGTAGATGACAATGCTCTACCTCAAACATAACTCACTCATGATTTTGAAAGTACTTCTCCTTACCTTCATCTCAACCCATACTAGACTCGACCACTACAGAAGTAGACACAATCTCAACAGAAGCACCATTTTAGTAGCCGTACCCATGGCAGTTTGCTCGATGGTGGGGTCATCTCACTTACCTTCCAGTCAAAGGGACATTGGAATAGAGATAACTACTTTCCCATGGCTCCCTCAAATTGGCGAAGCTTTAATCGCTTCCTTGGGCACAAGCGACACTAGTTCATTCTCCATTGGGCCAACAAACCCACTTGCTTCTACGGCCACCATATCTTTCTTAATCGTGGGAGAAGATGGCATCTTCACCTCATATTTTTCATGTTTGTGTTTGCACATGACAACCTTCTTTATGATCTTAAGGTTTGACTCACCCAACTTAGCAGGGTCAAAATCATCTATTCCAAGTGAGTTAGTCAAAATAATCAACGGAAGAAGAATATAATGTAGCAACATCGCACCCCTCAAGTTATGATTTATAGGTAATGATAGCGCGCTAGGTCAAATCAAGGTTATAATGAGGAATCTATATGATAGTCAATGCTACAAAAAATACAAAGCAATAATTTTTCCTTGCTCTCACTTTTTATAGTTTGGCGATAGCATTATATACTTGATTTTAATTCACTTGTCCTTTTGGTAACTCATGTTTAAAGGATCAAATGAATTAGGGAACTAAATGTATGCTCTTATATACCCATAGAGGCAATGCACAAGTATCTAGTAGGCCTTCAAAGGTAACCCGACACGAACAGTTGTATCTTTCAAGAGGAGCACTTGCCATGAGGGAAAAAAGTCAACCAACAAGTTAGTCAGCACCATATTGTAGAAAAATGTTCACTCTCACAACAAGGCCACCAATGGAATACTCAACTAAATTGTTCACACCGAAGAATCGTAACACTTAACAAATCCCCTAAGGAATACTAAGACATATTCAGAGAATTCACATCCATAGAATCTCCTACAACATGGAGACCCAAGGACTCATCACCTTTTACACTTGCCCATGAAGATTCACTCAAAGGAGTTGCCCTAAGACCAAGAGTCACATCCAATAAGAGCCATACATCTATGGACACTCTCCACTACCAGAGCCACTCGACAACTACCAACATCATCATCTTAGCTATATCGGCTATCGGCTATAGGAAACCCACACATCTTAAAAGCTGAAGTTATATTCTCTCACATTTGGACAGTCCTTCACTTGCATCCTTTATCCCACAAAGGAAACTCTCCCCTTTGCTTTTAAAGGTCAAAATCTTGCCTAAAATAAACTCACAATCATATTCAGAGAGTTTGAATCTATAGAATCGCCGACAACATGGAGAATTGAGGACTCACACTCTACACTCACTCATGAAGATTGACTAGAAGGAACTGCCATAAGACCAAGAGTCACATTGCAGATATCTACATGGAGGACAATTGGCTAGGCCACTTGTCCATGACAGCCTGTAATGAGCACATCATTTATTATATCTTATACTATTGTTTAATTCCTAGAGTGTAATTTGTTATAACCCTTAGAATCATAAAAGTTGAAGAGGCATACTCAAGATCTTTTAGCACTTTTTGAATCTCTTTAGTACTTTGATACTTAAGATTTTTTTTTTTGTTCCATTTCTTTTTTCTCATTTGACTCGCAATATTCTCACACTTCATACTTACCTAAACGGCTAAACCCCACTCGGCCGCCTCAGCTTTTACTTCAAAATTACTTGCTAGTAAGTTCGGATGTCATTCATGAATAATTTCCAATTCAACATAAAAGTTGTGTAGAAATATTATTTTATTTTGTAAATAAATAAGAATAATATAAGAGGGGAAAAATCACATAAACAAATAATAAAATTGAATTGAATGTCTTGAATACATTTGATTTAAAAAAATAGATAAAAATGAATCAAAATGAAGTACTTAAGTGAAGCAAAATATTTTATCTAATAAAAATTACGATTTGCTCTTGAATTTATTACCCATTAGACATATTTTGCAATCTTTAAGATATCTTAAATCAAAACCATCATTTTAAATCAAACCAAGTGATCAATTTAATCCTTAAATGTGTTTTTTTATGTGTTAACAGAAATAAAACCAAAACCAAACTAAATGATTTGATTCAATTTAAATTTGATTTTTTAGTATCAATTCAAGTCAATTTAATTCGAAATTATGATCAATTTAAAATTTAATCGAACCTGTACAGCCCTAGCTAACATCTGTACCTACACCCGAGTTGAGCTCCTTTTCCCTCACAATCTTTTAATTTCATTATAAAATTATGCAACAAATTTCATCTGTTTCATATTATTATAATTATTCATCAAATAAGTGAAAGAATTAAATGGATGATTAAATGAAAGTCTGATTCAGATTTATATATGCCATACTTAAATGAAAGTCTTGCATCAGATATATATATATATCAGCAACAAAAATAATTAAAAACACTTTTGTTAGGTGCAGGGCGTCCTGTACATAAACCGTACAGTCAATCTCTTCCGCTTTCCGCGGATTTTCTTCAGAAAATAATACGGTCCCCAAAAAACGGATTGCAGAAAATAATGAGAAGAAAATAAAATGAATAATAATTTCTCTTCTGATTGTTTTGCAAGAAAAAAGTACCAAGGTACAAAATACATAAAACAAAATTAAATAATTGAATTTATTATTAAATTAAAGTTATATATAATATCTTAAATTATATTGATTCAACCTTATTCTGAATTTTATATAGAATATATTAATAAAAAAAAAATCAAAAGATATTTTTACGATAAAAAAGAATTTTAATAAGGAATCGAAAAAATCCAAGAAAAAAGTAGCGAGTGTAGCGACTCACCGTTGGCAAGATCAAGCATGAAGTCCGCCGGATTAACGTGCATCCCCGGCGCAAATCCTATCGAACCAAAGTACTCTACAGCATCGCGAGCCCTCCCAAAATACAAACACCTCCCCTCCGCCAAGAGAAGCAAAGCGTCGAACATCTGATATGCACGACTCGACGGCTGGTGGACGGACGCCACCACGGCCCTCCCCTTCCTCGCCATCCCTACCAGTATCTCCACCATCCTCCCCGCCGCCGTCGCATCAAGGCCCGATGTCGGTTCATCAACCACCAAAACACTTGGGTTCAACAGCATCTCGTGCCCAATAGAAACCCTCTTCCTCTCGCCGCCAGAAACACCCCTAACGAACGCTCCCCCTATCGCCGTCTCCGTGCAATCAGTCAACCCTAGCTCCCCAATGACCGCTTCCACGGATGCCCTAACCCTATCCCTTCGTTCAGTTTCTCCCGATCGTGGAAGCCGTAGCATCGCGCAATAGGTGAGAGTTTCGCGGACGGTGAGATGGGGATAGAGGACGTCGTCTTGTGGAACGAAACCGATTCGCCGAAAGATAGAGCGGGAGGCGGGACGGCCGTTGGCGAGGACGGAGCCGCCGTGGCGGCAAGGAAGACGGCCCGTGAGGATGGTTAGAAGAGTAGATTTTCCGCTGCCAGAGGGGCCAAGGACGGCGAGAAGCTGACCGGAAGCGACCTGACCTGTGATTCCGTCGAGGATTGTTCTCTCCTCTAGCATTTGTGGGGTTCCTCTGGCGAGGCCTCCGCAAGTGTTCTTTCCGGTTAGCTTTACCCGGTAGGAGAGGTCGATGAACTGGAGAGAGATGGGAGTGGAGAGAGGGGAGAGAAGGAGGCCCGGGGTTGGGGTTTGGGGCTTGAGTGGTAATTCTTTACTGGACATTTTTGCTTAGTTCTTTGGAAGAGGGAGGGTGGAGTGTGGGTACGAGAGGAATGGATTTTGAGAGGCTATTTAAAGAAGAAGAAGAAGAAGAAGAGAGAGAGAGATTTTAAAATAATAATAATAATAATAATAAAGAGAGAGAAAGATTGTGGACTGAAAAGAACAGCGGAACCTGCAGTAAGTAAGTGAGAAATTATTAGGTACGGAGTGCGGACGGGAGAATCGTCTGCACACTAGTATAAAACAGTGTTCGGTACCGTTCGGTACCACTCGGTACCGCTGGGTACCGCTCGGCACTCTGTGTCTGTGCAGACGGTTCTCACCCCGTCTGCACTCCGCACCTAATAATTTTTCGTAAGTAAGTAGAGTGTCCGATCCGACCCGAAACCAAACCTAAAAATTCAGGTTCAGACTAACTTGTTTAGTATATAGATCAAATTTGGGTCAGATTTTGTTGACGTCGTATTCAGATTGGCTTTGAAGTTCGAACCCTTTTTTTTATCAAAAATAACTTATAATCATAACATAAAAATAAAATATAAGTAATTATTTAGTACATATATTTATCTAATATTAATTTTTTAAAAAATTATTTGGCCTAGGAAGAAATCATTTATTTGTTGCAAGCTAGAGTATTTGCGGTAATAGAGTTAGATTTTCTTTTCTTAGCATTGTACACATATCCAGCACCCAAAAAAAAAAAAAAAAGAAATAGCATAGATTTTACGTGGAAAACCCTGAAAAAGGGAGAAACCATGGGGCTGCGCTCATTTGAAATGATTCAACTAGTGCTTGAATATATTACAAATGTTTGATTTATTCTTGAAACTGAGGGCGATCATATTACAATAGTCAACTATCGGATTGAAAATTTAGTGTCGAACGGAGATCTGATAGAAGTCTAATGACATTTGTTGGTCAGGAAAAAAAATCTGGCGTCAATTGATGGTCGGACGGAAGCTCGGCGTGAATCAGTGGTCGGGCAGAAATTCGATGTCGGTTGACAGTCAATCAGAAGTCTGACATCAGTTGACATCTAGGCGGAAGTTCGACGTTAGTCGGGGCTGTGCATAAGTCCGGCAATAGTCGGTGGCTGGGTGGAAGTCCAGTGTTGGTCGATGAGGAGTCTAGTGACAAAAGAGCTCTCTTCATTCTCTTCATTCTCTTACTTGCTTGGGTCCCTTTCCATGAAAAATGAGGGGTTTATTTATAGATTTCTGAGAATGACATGACCAGCAAATAGGAGGGAGATTATGGGTAAATTATGAGTTGTTTGAATGAACGGCTGATGCTGATTCTCTTAATCATGAATTATTTATTGAGCATTTGAATGTCTTAATGATATCATAATTTAGTGACCTTGGGCTTGTTGGGATTTTTTTTGTCGAGCCACTCAATCTGACTGTAAACACATCATGTTTGGAAATCATTTGGTCATCCAATTTATGGTTAATTTGAACTTTTCATATGCGCTTCAGACCATCGATTTGGATCCATTTGGGATCGGATTGAGTCAAATTTGGTGTCGTTGGGTTCGTTTTTCTGAGACCTAAACCCTAAACTGTAAGTTTGCTGAAATCAGAATTCTTATGGTCCTAGATTTAATTTTAGAAATTTTTAACTTAATTTTGCTTTGAGATTCATGCCCGTCAAGATAAATTTATTGATGACATACCAATTGTATTATAATTTCTAGCTTTATTGTAAAATCTCATACCTTCTCTCTTTAAGCTTTCTTTTTCAACCTTTTTTTCTCTGATTATTTGGTCAGGGAGAAAAAATCATTAGTTTTAGTCATTATCGACTTTCATTATAAAAATATTTAAGATAATATTTACGTAAGATGACAGTAAGAGATGAACTTAAGAAATTAAAATATATTACAATATTTTTTATTTATATTCATATAAAAAATTACTTTACTATTATTTATATTACATAAATAGATGTAGTTATTTATATTATTTTTAGACCTGATAATATTCAGATTATTGAATTTAATTAAGTTCTGTCGATATCTTTGCATGCCTTATTATATATGGTCAATCATACCATATTATGAATCTTATAATATGATATAGATTGTGCAATACCATATTGTCATTATACTTTTGTATAGAATGTACATTATTGTTAGGATTGTATAGTCATAGGCATTATAGGAAAAAATGCCTTTGGCAGCATTTAAAATAGGCTCTCGTGGCTATTTTAACCGTCACAAAAATAGTATGTAGCAATTTCAAAACCACTGCATATTCATTGTATTTTATTTCCACCGCAAAGGCAATGCAAAACGGTAGGGGTGTCAATTTTGGGTCACAGGTCAGGTTCGGGTCGAACCCAAAACTGACTCGGTAATATTCGGGTCAACTCGAACCCGACCCGTTTATGTAAACATGTCAGTTTTCCGGACCAGAACCCGACCCGTTTCGGATCCGGTCAACCCGACCCAACCCGAATGACCCGATTAACAAAAAACTGCTAGTTTTCGGGTTTAAAAACAGGTCAAACTATGCTTTTCGGGTCAAAACGGGTCAATCTAGGGTTCCCGGGTAAAAAACGAGATTTTGGGTAAAAGACGGGTCATTTTCGGGTTGACGTGTCAACCCGAACCCGACCCGATTTTTGAAACGGGTCGAATTATTGAACCCGAACCAAACCCGTTTCGGGTTCGGGTCAACCCAAACCCGAAATATTCGGGTTGGGTTTCGGGTCGGGTCCAATATATGTAGCTTTTAAAACTGGCAGGATACACAACAGTAGATTTCACGGTGGTTAAAATTGTCACTATTCTAAGAATACTAGCGGTTAAAACCGCCACTAATTCAAGCTCCAAAATAGTGGTGATTAAAACCCCACTATTTTCCTAGGCTTTTTTTTATAAATAATTTTGCTGTAGGCAGGAGCTGCTGCAAGAAACTCCAAGCCATTCAGTTTCAAAGAAGAAATAAGCACAACACACTATTATAAGTTTGATTTATGATACAGATCTTTGCAACTGTCATATATTTAGGACTTCTTACTTGTATCTCATGGTGAAAAGGTTTTCTGTAAAAAAGAACAAAAATATTATACCCCTTCAATGCAATTTCATTTTTCCATTTTCATAGCGAGAGATTGCGAGATGCATCAACAAACATAAAAATTAGAATCGAGATCGAGACAACTGAACTTTTAAGCAATTAATAAGGAGATTCTGCACAATTTAGTTTGCAAGTAAGAAACTTACCACTTTTTCCATTACATATATAGATAGATAGATACAAAGAGAGAAAAAAGATAGAGAGAGAGAGAGAGGGTGTTAGTGTACATAAATGCATTAGGGATCTTCTAACATTGTATTAAGCATAGAACTTGAGAACTATTAAAAACTACTTACCTCTGATATGAATTGCATTGATAGGATACCTTCATAGAAATTACAGAGAAAACAAGAGGATCAATAGTTCCTTCTAACCAACAAAATCAAGAATCACATTGTCACAACCAGCAGACTTTGGTTTTGTTTGGGACGGTTTTCTTATTGCTTCTTAAAGCAACTTTTTAATACAAAAATTAGAATTTTTGCACTAAAAAGCTGCTTTAAGAAGTAGAAAGAAAACCGTCTCAAACGAAGCCTTTATAAGCAGACCTAATAGAACATGATCCATGAGGTTTTAGCTTCTTCATTTCTCATTGTTTTAACTGCTCTGCTCTCACAAATTGTCCAACCCAAGCAGCCAAAACAAAAGATTTAGAAAAATTGGGTACATAGTTATAAGATCCACAGGCTACTGCAAAGAAAAAGTGGGCTTAAGAAGATTTTGGTATAAAACAACAAAAATAAAATAAAAATAAAAAGGTTTTGCAAGACCTTTAAATAAAAATATAGAAAGAAGTGATAAAATACACTAGAAATGGAAAAACAACAAACTTAAATGTTTGTATTTGATGTATATTAGGTGTCAATCATTGTCAAACATCAATAGGTGGTCAGTGTTCTACCATTTGTTGTTTGTATAGGAGGGAAACTTGATGAAGAAGAAGGTAGCTTCAAAATTTGATTTCTAACCAACATATTACATTATTAAGTGTTAGGTAATTATCAAATATGAAAGTTGGTTTTCTAGTAATGATCAATAGTATGCTCATTCATTATCCTTATTGAAGAGGGGAAAAAAAATTAGGAAGATGGGTATTAGATATTTGTGTCTAACAAATATCAGGCATTAGCACTGGTCGAAAATTGGTGTTTGCATTGTCAATAGGTGCTTGTTTTACGTGATGAAGGGTTTCAATGTTTGGTGTATAAAACCTCTTAAGTAAAAAGAAGCTAAACTCTTAAACGTCAATGATTTCTTTTGGTATAATAATTAGAAATCTTCAGTTAAGCATGTTCATCCAAAAAAAAAAAAAAAAATCTGAGATAGGTGACCTCTTAAGAAGTAACACCAACAGGACAAAAACATGATGCCCTTAGTCCAAATCGGACAATATCTTGATAGTTAAGAGTTTGAGCTATCACAAATGGTATCAGAGCAATACACTAGCCGAAAGATAGGAACTAAGGGTCATATAAGACAAAGTGCTAACATGTAGGAGCTATTAATAAATTGTAATTCAACTTTTCAAAAAGTTAACATATTTGTAATATTTGCAACAGTTTTCTCATAAAAGCTTCACAAAACAACTTTATAAAAAAATTGCAGTCTATATATATATGATATATATATATATATATATATATATATATATATATATATATATATATATATATATATATTGTTTTCTGCAAATAATTGTTTTCTGGAAAAATGTGCAGGGTTGGTTATTACTATAAAAGGATTTCTATAGTTTTGCTTTGATCGTAACTTTAGCACTCTCAGATCCAATTTGTTTGGATATCAGTATTTTGTAATGATTAAAATTAAATTTAAATAATAAAATTAGATTTAGCTTATGAGATGTAGATTTAGCTTATGCTAAAAAAGGTAGAGATAAATCTAAAAGGGCTTGGTTAGAAAATATTAAAAATGGCTTTCTTTATTAGTTTTAAATGAGAATTTGATTCTTAAAAATGAAGAAAAAAGATTCATGAAGTCGACCACACGTTGTGGGATAAAGGCTGGATGTAGGGGTGCAAATGAGTCAAGTCAATTTGTGAGCCGGCTCGAGCTTGCAAGTTGAGCTTATCGAGTTTTGAGCTTAAGCTAGAGCAAAATTTTGAGCTCGTTGTATTATTGAGATCGAGTTCGATCTACATGATACTTGGCTCGATTACTTTCGAAGTGGTTTAGAAGGAGGAAGGCGAACCGGCGAAGCGAGGAAGGCGAACAGGGGAAGCACATACAAACTAGCGAACTATGGTAGGATTGCTGGTGAAGCGCGTGAGAACCTTGGAAGGCAAGCTGGCCACTGCGCATGTGAACTGCTTCCATGAATTGTTATATGTGCTCTGGAGCCACAGAATTGAGCTGCTCGACAAGCTCACTTTTAGTGAATCGAGTTGGACTCGAACTTGCCTTTTGAGCTCGACTCGAGTTCGATCTTGGGATTTGACTCACGAGTCAAGCTCGAGTTAGGTCTAATTCGAACTCGATTAGACTCGTTTGCACTCCTAGCTTGATGTTTTATTGTTGTTGTTATACTAATTAAAAAAAAAAAAAAGAATGGCATTATAATTGAGACTGGTGGTTGGGGGTTGAAATTTGTGGCTGTCGACTGAATTATCACTTCGTCAACTTTGATTTGAACCGATTGGCTATGATGAATTAGCATAACAGAGGTTGCTTTCTAATTATGGAGTTCGATATTTCTGCATGAAGACAACCACCCCACCTAAGCATTGAAGATTATGGGTACTTTTTACATGGCCTGGAAGGCCAATAAAAACCAGAATTTTTGGAGGCTCAAATATAGCTGCTCGCCTCAAATTCGATCAATCTTGATGAAATTAATGTTCTCTTTCTTTGATGAAAGTTCTTTATTAATTATTTTATGTAGTGGTTTATATAGGTGCTTATAATATGACTTTCATATAGTACAAAAATAAAAACTTTTGTACTAAAATTTCATTTTAGAAAGCAGTAAAAAAGCCATCCCAAACAAAGCCTAAGACTTCATTTGGGATAACTTTTTACTTGCTTTCTAAAATAGAGTTTAGAACAAAAATTTAAAACTCTGTTTTAAGAAGCAATAAAAACGTCGTCTCAAACGATACCAAAATTTTGAGTGTCGCATACAAATCAAATTATATTCAACATCTTCTAAGGAGTGAGAAGTGTGGATTGATGTCATGCACTTAGACAAGCCCTAACTATTGTATTAGTGCCCCAAAATGAGATATCATATTAAAAGAAACTTCATACCAACAAGGAGAAATAAGTTATTCCCATATTTCATCAATATCTAAAACTTCTCCCCTATGATTGTGGATGGAAAAAAATAGTTAAGGGAATGACATTCAAAAATCATTTTCATTAGTAAATGTTGATGATTGAAGAATCTCATACCCAATTCCACATAAGCATCCTTAGCATAATGTGAAGGATTTTCATCATCCCTAAAATTTTATTGAAGATATGATCATTAGGTGCAGGAAGCAAAAAGATTTTATCCTAGTCTATCTCAGAAGAGATTTAGGAAAAACTAATATAATAACTATGTCACAATCCATGACCCACCAAGATAAGCCACATTATTGGGGTGGTCTCAACCATCTATGATGGAGTAGGGGCCAAAGCCTTAAAAATTTTAATTAGGGAAAGTAATACCAACTTTTAATACTTATACCACAAAAAAACTCATCCTTGTCACTTAGACCAACGTGGATAATTTGACAAATTCAAACCCTTATATACTGTCGTGATGGCCATAAATAAACTTAATCATAAGCAGATTACATGTCCCCCACATTAGTTACAAATAAAAAAAATGTAATATAAGACCAAGGGTTAACATCAACGATCATAAGATCAAGATCAAAGGTCAGGGCCAATAGAGCATTATTAATCATGCATGATTAAAAAAGTTTTGATATGAAAGTAAATAAAATTATAATAATTATTAAAGTTCTAAATTTTATATTCAAAATTATAAAATTTAGGCTTTCAAAACTTTCCTCCATGTGAGAGGTTCCTAATTACATTTGTCATGTTCTTAAATTAGTAATAAAGTGCTTTTGGAATGCGAGTGGTTAGCCTTCTCATGTGGGCAGAGAATCTTGAAGTTGCTTTACTCCACTTTCTTATCTACTTCCCTAGCTTTAATTTTTCTTCTTCGCTTTTTTTTCTTTGAGTTTTGAACCTTATAACTTGATGTAATAGCTTAATTATTTCTAAATCAAAGAAAAAAAAATTTGTGTTTTGACAAAATAAGAGTGAAATCTTTAGGATTGAGAACTTGATGGTTAATTATCTCATCTTTCGAATTCTAATTAAGTGAAGACATATATCTCATTATTATAATTGTTAATTTTCCTCTCAATCTTACATATCATATTTGTCCACCTTCTTACCATCAGCCCAAAGCATTTTCACAAGCTCTAATACTACAAAAAATTTTCAAAAGCTCTCTTGTTGTTGTCAACCACTCTTGCCTATATTTTGTCCTTCTCCTCTATAACCCTTAAAAGACCTTGAATCTCCACCATATATTATAGTTATAACCTACACATATTGTTTAAAAATTTTTAAGCCTTTCCAATCCCTTCATATACCCTTAGGCCCTTCCAACAATCTAATATTTTTATATTAATCACACGACACCTTGACTTAATCTTAGATCTCCTCCATCCTTTAGCTTCTAAACCTTTGGAATATCACCAAACATTAAAAAAACATACAAATATATTATTATAACTTTTCCAAGTTGTTCTATTCCATGTATTTTTTGCCATAGAAAACCCTGATCTAAGTCACCCAATGAGAGCTTTAGGGTTGGACATGAGCAAATGAAAGCCTTAGATCACTCATCCCAAGGATGCATCAACTTTAGTATTAATGCCAAAGCTTGGGCTTCATTAATTTTAGTACAAGGAGAATTTGAATCTTTTGAGTCTTTAACAATTCATGTTTTTACTTAGTAGATCTATCATATACAAGAGGTAATATCTAACTTAGACTTAGTGAATCTTCTTTTATTGTGATATAATAAAATCAGGTACAAAATTAGTCATTAATTTAAATTTATGGAAAGATTATGATATTATTTATTTAACTTCAACTAGTTGATTCCACCATAAAGCCTATCCTATTACCTATATGAGAATTTACAATTAAACAATATTTTGAGTGAATTCCTTTGTGAGGAAGAGCTGCACATATAAATTAGTATAGAGTGCAAATCAATGCATAAGAGCCAACTATATATTACTTTAGATTAGCTTGTGGTTTATTACAAGAAATACCCTTTATGAAATATTTATGCTATTTTCTTATCCAAAAATCAATGAAAAATTCTTAAAAATTCATAAACACATACATGTCATAGGACTTTTCATAGGATAATCATTGCATGCATACCAAAAAAGTTAATTCTAAAGAAGGCTATAACAAATATGCAATGATGATACCACCAAAATTAGTCTCATTGGATCAGGTTGAGGGTATAACTAATATGGTAGAAGAAATTAGTAGTCAGATTCATAAAAATAATTTAAGGCGTTAAGAATTTATGGAGGATGCTAGAACAATTTCATGATGGTAGGGATTAGATTAAAATACTAAAGAACTAAATGGTTATTTTGATTGCACAAATAAAAAATCTAGCCCCTAAATATTCCACTCCACCCCTTGCACCTATGCAACCAATCAACCATGATTCAAAAGATGATGAACATCACCCAAACCCCTATAGAATATTATCCCAACAGGAGCCCATCCTTTTGTATAAAATGCGGGCATAGGGAACCACCAAATAGGTATGATTGAAGTTTTAATGAACTTCTTAGGAAATTTTAAAGTTAAGACACCATTTGATGATGATGTAAATGATCTTAATAAATTTTTTCGATCAGGTAACTCAAATTGTAATTTCCTTTTAATAGTATAGCACAAATAAAACAACAATGCCTTACTTAAAGTAATGTTTAAATTAAGGAGTTATAACAATGAAGCAATAATGATGATAATTTCAAATATTAAGTTAATCAATCCTCTCTCTCTTAAAGCAAGACTTAAATAAAGGAGTTATACCAATAAAGTATTCTTGAATATAATTTTAAAATTCTAAACTTAAAAAAAAAAATACCAAGAAAAGAAAATTTTCTTACTTTATTCATGATTAAAATAAGAAATAAATAATATTATCTTATAATACTATCACATATTTATAGCTATCACATAAAAATTATAATAATATAGAATATAATGAATTCCTTCATGGGGGCCACTCCCTATTCTCTTTAGTTTTAAAATTTGAAATTACCTTTCAATAATGCTTCATTACTACATATCTCTTTTTGTGGATCATCTTCCATGATTAAAAGCATTAACTTCACCTTTTGAATTTTCAAACCATTTTTTTTCCTTCATGAGGCACCACCAATTAAGAAGGATAGAGACAATGTCCCCTTGATCAAAATTCTCATACTTGCAAATGCTATTCCAAGAGAAAATTTTAATTTTTTTTTATTAAAAGATAAAAAAAATCTTGTCTTGAGACAGTTGTATCGCACCATGAGATAATATAATGCATTGTGAACCATTTAAAAACTTTTTCTTGCTTTGTGAAGCTCATAAAATTATGATAATTATTAGATATTTTCTTCTCCATGGATATGCAACCTTAAAACTGAGATCATTATTCTATATCATTGGCATTCTCTTAAAATCTTGATTAAGGTTTATTTTGGTACAATTTTCTTACTTATTTCTAAATCGATTTTTTAGTACAAAAAATTTTTAATTCAAGAAAATTTTATACTAGAAAATAAGGGCTGTCAAAATTGAGTCCCGGGTCGGGTTCGGTTCCAGCTCGGAATTGACCCAACATTATTTGACTTGACCCGAACCCCACCCGTTTTTGAAAATGAGACAGTTTTTTAGACCCGAATAGAACCCGTTTCGGCTTTAGGTCAACCTGACACAATCCGCCAAAATGAATGTCGGCTTATTCTCCACTTGGTTTGCTCCACTGCCGGTGAGCCAAATCATGATGTCTCCTCGATTAGCTTCTCCCGGAGCTCTGGAACAGTGGCTAGGTTCTTCAAGAAGCCAGCAGCGGCAGCCTGGGCTGGTGGAGTGCTGGAGCGACAAGGAATGCGGGATGGTGTCGAAGCCGCATGACATGATTGAACGTTGTCGAAGAACGTCGTCGAAAGCGGGACGACGGGATGGCGGTGTTGCAGGATAACAGGACGGCAGGATATGAGTCGACGAGAAAGATGTGAACGAGGGACGACGGTCTGCTAGACGGCGAGTGTGGTTTTTAGCGAGAGACTGTGGAAGGTGAGCTGTAAAGCAAGAGGGTTGGATTTTACACTAATCCCGTTAATCCAAAACTGGATCTCGCAAATCGGGTCATACTCACACTTTGGTTTGGGTCAACCCGAACCCGACCCGATTTTTTTGAAATGGGTCAGTTTCTTGGAACCTGAACCCGACTTGTTTGACAAATGAGTTTGACCATAAACTTGAAATTTTCCAAATCATGTTCGAGTAAGTTTTTATGTCGTGTCAATATATTGACAGCTTTTTATAAAAAACTATTTAGAAAACAACAAAAAAAAATTATTGAAATGAAGCCTAAAGATTTGTTTCGGATGATATTTTTTACTGCTCTCTAAAGCAACTTAAATTTTTTTAAACTAAAAAATTGCCTTTAGAAAAACATTAATAAACCCGCCCCATATGAAACCTAATTCATATGTTTTCTTGATCAAATTTAATTTTGGTTTCCTCATTTCAGTTGTTCGTAAAGCCATGCATGCGCCTCTTATAAGGATCTCACCAATCTTATAAAAGCTTTAATAAACTACTCTAAAAATATAAAATAAATAGTAAATTAAAAAAGGTTAAAAAGTAATTGCCCTCATGCATGTCCTAAATCCAATGGGATATAAAGTTGCTTTAAGCCGAGCATTACTGACATCGATGCTTCCGAATATTTTTGCAAAGAAAAGAGCCCAATGAACGTCTAAAATCATGGCAAGAGACTTTGGGCTAACCACGAAGTGATCAGAGGGAAAGTACCAAAAAATCAAAGAAGTTGAACCCTCGAAAAATTACTCTACAACTATTCCAAGCGAAAAGAATAATAAGAAAGAACGAATCTTATGACATTCTGGTCCTGCACTTTTCATTAATGAAGAGATGCCGCATGTCTGTATCTTAGTCTTGTTTAAAATAATGTTAGAGTTAGACTTTAGACTAATAAAAAATTAGGAGGGACAGAACTCGGGTCCTAAGGGTCGGTTCGGGTCTCACCTGATTAGTGATCACTGTTGTTCAACATGACCTTAATCCGACCTATTTCTCAAACAGGTAATTTTTTAAAAATTCGGATCAGAGTCCCCAAAAAACAAGGTCAACCCGACCGAACAGGATGACCATTGTTTGGCATAAATTTCCTGGCGAAGGCGGGAATCACGGCCGTGGGATGCGCAGCGGTGGGGTGCAACCGGACCGGGACATGTGAGTTTGACTGGAACCTAAGTTTTTAGGTCTTTAGGGGTTAAGGGCTTGCTTGTGCAAGGCCACCGTGGTGGAGCGTGGGTAGTGTGACGGCGACTGGACGCCTCAGTGTGATGATTGTCCTTGCGAGAGTTCACGGCGAGATGGTGGCAATGCCAACACCCAGATGCATGGCCTATGACGGTGGCCTGACTTGGGGGGGATGATTCCCAGCCATAAGC